>PVKS010013924.1:0-49616 GCA_004027875.1 Aplodontia rufa | reverse complement strand
TTAAATACTCACTTTTATATTATTATACTCATGGTTGTGATTTATCACAGGGAAGGAATATACTGAAAACATCCAAGGAAGGCGATGTCAAGGGATGTTGGAGAGTTCCAAATATAGGGCTTCCATTATCTTCAAGTCAAATCACCCATAGCATCCATATGTGACAATAGAAATTGCCAAGTCAGGAAGTTCAGCCTAGACTCGGTATCCAGTGCTTTTATTGACTTCATTACGTAAGCATGATTGATTGATTGTCTGATTGTCTAAGTGTTTGAATTGAATCACCAACCCTGTCCTTCTTAGAGGGCTAGCTAATGGTCCAAGGAATACATCATGATTTATCTCATTATCATAAACCATGAAGTGTGGTCCAAGGGACTCCCATTCATAACCAAGACACTCTTATCACTAGTGGCACTCCAAGGGTTTATAGATTACATCAAGGGAGCCAAGGACAAAGATGGTATTTCTTGGGCAAGGACTGTTTACTGTATAAAATTATTCTTAGGACAAGAAATTAGTTTTATTAAAACATAATTAGGAGTACAGAAGATCTGTCCAAATAATTGAAGAATCAGTAACCAGGAAGATAAAATAATTTTAAATACATACCCACATAATAAGATATACTTTAAAAATACAAGCAAAATTAATGAGATTATGATGAGAAACAAAGATAAGCTTATTAATAATTATGGATTAAAGAAACTTTTAAAAATTATATCAAAAAAGAAAGCCAACAAAGATAGAGACTATTCATACACTCAAATTCAAAAAGATTAATCTATTGGACATACAGAGAATTCTACATAATAAATTTGAAAATATATAGTATTCTTAAGCAGACAATATTTATAAAAAGTTATATACTGGACAACAAATTTCAATGAAGAGGTAGCCTAAAGATATTTTTATACAATGAAATTGATAATACAACCAATTTTAAATTTTAAAACATTCTAAATAACTCTGGTGTGAAGAAAAATTATTTTAAATTTCAAAATATTAGAGCTGAAGAGTAGTGAAACTTATATATCAAGATATTTGAAGATCCTAAAAGCAGTGCTTCAAGAATAACATGTGGCCTCAAATCCTCATATTAGAAAAGAATAAAGTTCTAAAAATGGGCTAAGTTGGAGAAAGAACAAACGCCTCTTAATATTAAAAGAAAGTAAAATCCTCAAATTAGGAGAGAAAATTAATTTGAGTTAAAATCAATAAAAGAAATATAATAACAAGTTTAATCAAACTAAAGATTCTTTTTTAAGAACTTCGATTTAGATAAATTGTAGTGTGATTAATTAAAAAAACAGAACAGATGTGTGAATGTCAAGTGAAAAATGTATGAATATTATACTTTAAAGAAGGGAATACCATTATTAATAAATCTATAGTAATAGGAAAATAAAGAAATTTAAACTGATTTTTATAATAGAAATCCTGAGTAGTCCTTTAAGTATAAAAATGAATCCATAAATATAAATCTTCCCACAAAGAAAGTATTCAAATTGTTTTCCAAGTGAATGCTACCAAACTTTCAAATAAGTTCTTCTAATCTGATTTAATTTCTTTCAGAAAAACTAAGAGTAAAGCCAGCATAACTATGAATAAAAATTGGATATCAAAATTAGAATAGGTAAGAAAATTATATACTTATATCACTCATGAATAAATTTATCTATTTAATAATTTCCAAAAAAATAACTTTGTATAAAACAGGAAATAAATTCTGACCAACTCGTGCTCATCTTGGAAATACTGTAGAGATTTAATTTTAAACAACCATAAATATTGATTACTACCTTAACAGACTAGAAAAAAAATAAGATCATCTCAAAAGAGTCAGAAAAGAAAAAAGACATTTGACAAAATTCAGCACATTTATGATTATACCAAAACTTCATAGACACAATGCAAAAGAACTTTAACTTAAAAATGATAATCTGTAATAATTGTAGAATGTTTCTCCAGGATAGTAACTTTGAGCACAGATGTACCTCAACCATTTAAAATAAGAGCCAGCAAATAATTGGTACTCAGTGAATTCTGTAAAAAGAACGGACAGATAAACAGGGATATGTTAGAAGCCTGCTGCTGTTAGAAGTATTTTCCGATGTTTGATCCATCATGAGCATTAAACTGAGGAACATTGTGAAGATTGTGGCTACCTTTGCGTACTATGGTGCATGACATTCTGGCCGGTGCTTTCAGAAAAGGCAAACAAGTAAAAAAGAAAACCTGAAAAGTGAAAATAAATTATAGACCAATTAGATACTTAAATTATATGCAGAGTATATATTTTTCATATCAAAAATCTATTAAAATGTATGTATTAATACAAAATATTGAGGAATAAATTAATATTTAACAAATCATGCCTAGATATCAAAATAAAACAAAAAAATACAACTTCAGGGGCTAAGCTAGAAACCTTTCAACAGCATACAGGAAATCAATATTTTCTCCATAAAAACTTGAGTTCACTTATAAATTAAAAACACCACATGCAAAATTAAAGGTAACTGTCAAAAGTGGAAAATTATTAAATAAGGGCTTTTTGTTTGTTTTTAAAAATAAATAATAAAAGGACTATGAATAAGAAAATTGCAAGGAACAAAACAGATTTTACAGAAATGGAAATGGAAATAAACGTGTAAAACATTAGAAATTAACCTAATTTTTTTTCCTTTTTATTTTGGTTTCTGTTTTTTTTTTTTTGTCAAACAAATTAACACTCAATTCTGGTACAGGACAAATTGGTTTAACCCTCCTGCTGAGCAAGTTGCTAAAGAACACTAAGGGTTAAATATTCTTTAACACTTTGGTTTCAATCAGGCAGAAAGCACTGGCTTTGGAGAAGGCCAATCTTGAATTCAAATTGATTTTATTTCTTACTAGCTTTTTAACCTTGAGAAAGTTAAATGGGAAATGAAAGCATGCAAGTGTTCAAAAACTATTCAGCATCATTATCAATTCTATATTGCAAGTTTATCCCAACATCAATAAATATTCAGCATCATTATCAAATCTATATTACAAGTTTATCCTGATGTAATCGTCAGGGATGTGCTTAAGGATGCAATCTGATAATCACAAAGCTTTTTAAAATAATATGAAAAATGCTAACTGACAGAGACGTTTAGGAATACAAGAATCATTAAGCAAATTAAATGAGCTGTGTTGTAATCATTAAAAGAAATACTTGTAACATAGGAAAATATTACTGTTGAATTAATTGGAAACAAATTTTTAGTTATCAGTTCTAGTTTCAATACATTTTTGAACATGCATTTTTGTGCTGTGTGTTCACATGTGTGTACAATGTGTATAAATAAATTTGAAATTATAAGATGATCTGATGGGAAAGGAAAGTGAATAAACTTACTTTGTGTTGATTTCCAACTGTGAGAAGATTCTTGATCACACTTTGCTTTTTTTCCCTCAGACATATAGAAAGTTTGAAAGAAAAATTTTTATGAACAGGGATAAAGAACACACATGAAACTTTTACAATTAAAAAGAAGACTTTCAATAACTGCAGATATTGAAGTACTTTTCTTTGTATCTTTTGGCATGAATATTTTAGCTGATGGTGATTCATCACTTATTTTTCTTTCATAGTATCATCTTACAGGGATAAACTTTCTGCTTGTTCCTGAGATACCAGATACAGACACAGAGTCATTAAGCAAGTAACTTTGTAAAGATACTGTATCCTGGATTTAACATTTACTCCCCTGACGGAATTATTCATGAGATTTGGCAGAGGGGGATCAATTTAGGTGGCATAATATTACTTAGACAAAGTCTACAGTATGTTAAGCAATTTTGCTGTAATACTGGTATATGCAGTTATTAAATGTTCTCTGAATTATCTTTTAAGACTTAATAGTAAAAAATAGATAAAACATGAAATTGTTGAATACAGCAATATTTAAAATCTATCTTGCCTTTCTGAAAATATTTCAGTTTGTATTGCTGCATGTAAAAGTTAAACAAGTGAAACTCAAGTCAGCCATTCAGAAAACTATAATGACCTTCCTGGTGAAATCTTATAGTCCTAGCTTAGGGTATTTGAAAGGCGATTCTCCAAGTTTTTGAGGGCATAAGAATGAGAGTTTATACAATATGGAGATTCCCAGCCAGGGAGGTTTTGATATGGCAAATTTGAAAAAAGAGTAGAAATCTGCCCTTTTAGTATTTCTGACACAGATGATCTACATTCCACACTTTGGAATATTTTAGTGTAACTGGCTCTTCTGAATTTTGCAAAAGTAGAAAGAGATTAGACCTAACTTCAAATTCCTGGAAGCTTTTTCTGGCTTCCTAAAATGATTAAACAGTAACTGTAAGACATAGGTATAAACAGAATATTTCATGATTTGACAGACAGCCCATGCTGCTATACCTGTGTGAGGGGACACACACTTTGCTAAGGATTCTACCACAATGTCGAGGGTGCGTCTGGCTCACCTTGATGGAGTAGATGCTCACACAGTGTCTGAGGTCAGCCGCTTGGTTCTACCAATGAAACACTGTAAAGTCCAGCCATGCATTGGGTTTGCAAACAACTGGAACTATTTTTCAAACCTTTTGGACTCAGTAAAACTGAAAACTCATTTTGCCAAGCACTTTCACCCTTAATTTTTAAACTCATGTGTATTTTAAGAGAAACTTAATCCATATGTTTCTCATTCATTTACACTTAAATCATCAAAATGTTGTTTTGTAAGAGCTATTTGATGTCCAAGGTTTTCTGAGCTTTGCAAACCTCTTTTCTTAGAAACAGAATGCTGTGTTTTGCCAGAGGTTTGAGTCCCAGTCAAAATGCCAAAACCAGGAGGTTGAAGTGGGTTCCACATTTACCACAGAAAGCTTCCTCTTTCTTTCGATCAACATAAAACAAAACCAAACCCCAGAAACTGCCTGACACTATTGTCACTTTATCATGACACTCTGTTTCTCTTTGCTTCACATTATAGTAATGTCCTGAGGGCTTGAAATTTTGCTGTTTGTGAAATTTCTCCAATAGGATGATTATATAAGTTCTCTGCAACCTTGGGGTTCAGTTGCTCAAAGCTGTTAATATAAATTATAATGCAAAAACAAAAGCACAGATTTTTGAAACTTAAAGCATACATCTGGAGACAGAAAAAAATCTGTTTGCATTTTAAGGAATCCAATTCTTTACAAAAGGTGTTATTCTATCATTCCATTTAAAATTTCTTAATCAACAGAATAAATATAATTAGAAAAGGACCATTGTTAGCTGTGGGACTTGCTATAATTTTTATTTACAAAAGAAGTGAATACCATCAATAATTAGGAGGTATTAAATGTAAAAATTCAATAAAATAGTTTTTCAAAATTATTTCCACTTGGTGATTATGAGTAATAATTTAGCATACTTTCAAGAAATATAATGCTTTAAAATTATTTAATAATTAGTCTTAATGGCCATGTAAGACACATTGCTTTATGTATTACATGAGCAATGAAACACAAATATGTCTTAATTTTTAGGATTTTCTTCCAGTTATTTGTTAATTTTTTTAAAGTACTCAAAAAGACACCATGAAGTGTTACCCAGATTTAAACTTGTGTTTTACAGAATGTCCTACATCTTGTTTTTGAGACACTTGACAAGGAAAACCCAAGGTCACTTAACTTGCGGTTTGGAGTCTTACAGGTTTTTCAATTTTTCTTCTTTCTTTGGCTGAACTTTTTGATAAAAATGCGACACTAAGATTGTGAAACCTGAATGGGTTTTGTTCTTGCATTTTGCAGTTTAGTTACCCATCTAACCTTGATTTTACAGAAAGCCTGATGGATACTTTTAAGGTTTCAACCAATTTTAAGTGTTTGGTTTTATGACTTTTCTTTAATTGCTTATTTAACCTACAGTCATTAAAATGGTTTTGCAAATGACTAATGTCCTGATGTTTTGACAAATAAAACCAGGATTATTATTCAGTCCATAATTGAACAATAATTACAATGTTGATTATCTTTTGCTGGGCTTGCTTAATAAAGCTCTAAGTAGTTTAGTAGGATTTATAGCTTCCAGGATTTGAACAAGAGGTCATAGGGGTCTATACTTTCTGCCAACTGACCTTGTGCTTGAGTTTAACCCAATTTGTGTTGCTTTTACATCTACACTCAGAAGATAGGGCTGTACAGTACATTATAGAGATCTCTATAGCTGCCTAATCAAATTATGTTCACTTTTCTTTAAAATTGACCAAAATATCTAGATACTTTAAAGATATGACTAAACGAAGTTAGTTAATCACTGCAAACAAAAAGCCATGAAAATAATGAAGAGTTAGATCAGCCAAATACATTAATAAATATTGGATGGTTTTCAGCAAACTCTTAAGAATCGGTTGGTGAAGACAAAAGGCTTATTTTTATTTTCTATGTTTCATTTGATAATCTTAAATAAGGTTATAAAATAATTATTTTTCTTAACAGCAAATATTAAATCTGGTCATTATAGGCCAATACTAAAAGTTTGAAAAGAAAACCCTGTTCTCCTCAGGTAAGCTTACCTGCTTAGCATGTGGAACAGGAAGAAGAAATAGAAAATGTTATAATTGGTCCTATTGTTCTTTACAGTTAGATACAAGATCCATCCACCAAAACACTGAGCATCCTCCCTGTGCTAGTTTAGTAGATATAAAAGAAACGTGGTCCCAGCTGTCCAGGTCCTTTCACCATTAGACATTTCCTTAGATTTTATTTTAGTTTTTTTCTATTATATTTTGTACTTTGATACTCCCAAATACGTCTTTTTAAATATCTATGGCTTTTTTTCTAAATGGGGGGAAATGCTTGGCTTTGTTGCTGTCTTTCAAACACTACAGCTCTTTCCTCCCTGAATGGCACTACCTGCCACCCAGCACGTGGGAGTTCTTGTCCTGATGCCATCGTCAACAGCTACTGCATACTCAGATGGTCCTGACACTGTGTTCACTCTAATGAAGGTACAGAAGTGAGATCAACCATATGATGTTTGATCAAATTGCTTCAAAAGAAATGTTTTTTTTAACAGAACATAAGAGAAAAAGAAACGTGGCATACAGCGTTCTAGAATTTGAAATCAATGTTTTAGTGTTTCATTTTACCAATTACATGTAATGGGAAAATTACTGTCTCTTAATCTGTGTTTTTATAAATGGAAATGATGATTTTCTCACAAGGGGTGTGTGTGTGTGTGTGTGTGGGTGGGTGGGTGTTTGAGTGTGTGGTGTGTGCATGGTTTTGCTTTCTTTGGGGAGAGGTTTAAATATGATTAATATGGCTGAAAGCTCAAAGCCCAGCATCTAGTTTACAGAAAGCAATCAGAACATGTTAATTGGATCACAAGTAAAAGGAAATCTTTCTCCATTCCTGTAAGCAACAAGTGCATGCATGAGCTATTTGCTAGAAAATCAAAATAAGCAAAGTTGCAATTCCTGCTCCTGAAGAGCTCTGTTATATTGACTGGAATATAGAACTACATCTTCTATATCATCTCATCATCACAAACTTCATCTACCATACCTTCCTCCATCTTCCATCTGGCTCAGGTCAATGTAAAGAATGATCATTGTCAATCAGGATAAGGAAATTAGCTATTGATAATCCATTTGTATTTGTTCTCTGTCAATCAAGAAATGAGTTCCCAGCATGCTTGTATGAGTTATGTAAAATAAATCGTACTAATTTTCTCAGAATAAAAAGGTTTTTTTATTATTTCTGTTCTATGCAGAAGCAATATTGGTTGCAATATTTATTTTCTGAGTACTTGAGCAAATCTCTTCGTCTGTCTATAGTTCTCATTTGATAATGAATAGGTAGACCAAATAATTTCTAAGATTCTTTCTGATGTCAACATTCTATATTTTTACGACTCCAGAAAGTAATTTTTCTAAGAATTAATTAGTCCTTATAATATTAGATAATTGAAGAAAAGGAAGGATTATAATTTAAAAATGTGAGGAGTCAGGTGCTGTGGTTCATATGCCTATCATTCCAGTTACTGAGGCAGGAGTATCACAAGTCCAAGACCAGCCAGGGTAACTTAGTGAGAACCTTCCTCAAAATAAAAAAAATTAAAAGGGCTGGGGGTGTATTTCAGTGACAGAGCATTTGCCGAGCATATGTGAGGACCTAGGTTCAATCTATAGTACTGAAAAAAATGTGAAAATTACTACAACACAGAGTCAGTGTTTTGAATAATGATTCTTCATTAGCATATACATTTGAATGACTATGGAAATTTACAAAAATTATTTAAATTATAACTCATCCATGTTAATGGCTACTATTGGTGCTTTAATATCAAAGTGCACATTAGCTCTGAAACTTACATATAACTTGGACAAAATACTTGTTTATCTTTTTTCTTTCTTTTTTTGTCTTTACAGTGTAGGGCATGGAATCCAGGGCTTTGGACATACTAGGCAAGTTATCCTTGCATCCTTAAATACTTAATTTTTAAAGCTTGGGGTTTTTTGTTTGTTTGTTTTTTGGGAGGTTTGCACCCATAAAATCCAAGAAATAATACCCAACTAATAAAAATCTGAAGTCCTTACAGAGAATTCAACAAGAATTCAACAGAATAGATTAGTTATTATTACATTTAAGTAAACATTAAGTATCTATTGAATCTTGGCAAACAGATACTGATTTTAAACATAATCATCCAAATATTTAGTAACTCTAACTTACAGATACACAACTCACTAGAAGAGACTAAAAAAAAAAGAGAAGTCTACATATTTCTCTCACAGAAAGAAAAGCTTGTGGGGCTGGAGCAGGGGCTCAGTGGCTACCGCACTTGCCTGGCATGCGCGAGGACGTGGGATCGAACCCCAGCACCACATACACAATAGTGTCAGAGCAATGCAAGCCACATGAAAAAACTGAATAAAATTAGTTCTTTCTCTCTCTCTCATTGTCCCTCTCTCTCTTTAAAAAACTAAAACAGCTTGTAATCCAGCTTGGGGAACAAGATTTAACATTCAAGAAAAATTGAGCAATAATCAAATAGTAATTATAAAATATGCCATAAAAGAATGAAGAATGTTTGTTAGGCTTCGAATGAGTGATATGGACAATATATGTAAGTATCTCCAAACCAGAAGATACCTACAGATAAGAGAAGTCTGTGTAGAATACCTGGCAAATAAGTTAACATAGATCATTCAAATTAACACCAATTGAGAGAGAACCATTTCAGGGAAATACATCCTACACTTACACACAAACACACACGCGCGTGCGAAACATTTGTTCCACATTTTTTATTGGTGCATATAGTTGTACATAATGATGGGATCTGCTATTACATAGTCATACATGTACACAATATAACAATATAATTTAGCCAATATTCCTCCCCAGCACCTTCCCTCTCCCTGGTCCCTTTTTTCTACTGATCCGTAGAAAAGAAATATTTCTAGGGTAAGTTCTGCAAACTATCAAGTACAGTGTCTGACTCATCATCACACAGATAATAAATGTTGCTTCTTATTGCAGAAACCACAAACTTATGGCCCACTGGGCAAATCAAGGCCACAGACTTGTTTTATTTGGCCCATGTCAGTTTTACATAACACGTGTGATGGGTTTAGAAAGTGAAGGATTTCATAATTTTTAAAAAAAAGTTAGTTCTCTGGTTTCTCTTCAAAAGTCCTGAAGATCTGCTACATCAGGGACTGTATTTCCTTAACACAAATCTGCTGGAGCTGAACAGTTGTTGCTGCTTCCTTTAAACTTGACCTCAATCACTAAGGTCTCTACCAGCTCACCCAGTGCTTTCATAGGTACTTACACCCAGTGCATGCACTGGTTATGACCTTGCAGAGTTTGCATTTGCAATCCTGCAACCCCTGGGAAAAAAGCTCCAATCTCCGTGGGAGGAAAAAATGCCATCAGAGCAGACTCCAGAAGAGAACACCTGGGACAAGCTGGGAGATGACTGATCAGGGAAGGTTTGGGAGGAAAAACAGCAAAAGATATCCTGCTCCCTTGATTCTTGCCCTCTAATCCCTTTTTAGAGTTCATAAATAAGACTGCTTAGGGTTTTCCTGAGCACTCTAAGTTCCGAAATGTGGCCCATTAGGACAATTAGCTCATCTTCATCTATACTTTCAGGAAGATCATTCAGAGTGGAGTCTGTGGTCTTCCTGTGAGGATTTAGTCCAGCTCACTGAAAACAGCTAGAAAATGGATGGCAGAAGTCTTATTTAAAAAGAAAGAGTTGGCCATTTACTGAGAAAGTACTTCGGTTTCTCTTTAAAATCTAATTGGAGTACTAAGCAGTTTAAAAGGCTGCAGAGCAAGGACCAGCATAAGAGTTCTAAATTTCTCTCTTCTGTGCAATATACCTTAGGATCAATGGAAGGAGTCTGTGGATCAAAAAAGGTTAAATAATCCTATTTTCCTCAATAATATTTGTCAACATATTTATGTATTCATCTAAAATGTCTATTTTCAATTCAACATAGAGTTGGAGATCTCAAATAAACCCCTTCTGAATTGCAGTCCAGAATTGTCTTGTGAAAAATCCAAATCAAGAGGAGAACCACAGTGAAGCATGAAAACAAGCGGTAGCGGGTGATTGAAGAGTTCAGATCCAGCATTAAATCGTCCCGCAGCTGCTCATATCTGCATCTCCAGGGAATACTGGATGCAATAGGCAGCTAGTAACTAGACAAGAGCGTACCTGGGACCTGAAGCTGTCACAGCCTGTTGCAGCCAACCTGTGCGGAGGAGAGAAGTTGCATTATTGCATTTGACACTTTTGTGACACGGTAAAACCTTCCCTGACCAGACAGATGAATATTATGGGATTTCTTTGCTTTAGCTCAGTCCTCAGACATGGGGGAAAATATTTTCCATCTCATCCAAAGACAATGTCTCAATCGCTTATTACCTTTAGCATTAAGAATTGTAGTAATGCAAGAACTCAAAAATCGAACACCCAAATCACAAATAATCCAATCAATAAATGGGCTATGGAGCTAAATAGAAATTTCTCAACAGAGGAAGTCCAAAAAGCCCATAAATATATGAGAAAATACTCTATGTCACTAGCAATAAGAGAAATGCAAATCAAAACTTCTCTGGATTCCACCTCACTCCTATCAGAGTGGCAAAAATGAAGAATACAAACAATGACAGATGCTGGAGGGGTTGTGGGAAGAGAGGAACACTGTCACACTGTTGGTGGGACTGCAAGCTTGTACAGCCGCTCTGGAAAGCAGTGTGGAGGTTCCTCAAAATACTAGGCCTGGAACCACCTTATGACCCAGCTGTCCCACTCGGGGGTATTTTCCCAAAAGAGCTAGAATCAGCTTGTTACAGAGATATAGCTTCATCAATGTTTTTAGCAGTTCAATTTACTATAGCTAAAACGATAAAACCAACCCAGATGCACCTCACTGGATGAGTGGATCCAAAAACTGTGGTGTATATATATAAAATGGAATTCTACTCTGCTGTCAGAGAGAATGATATCATGGCCTTTGTAGCCAAATGGATGGAGATGGAAAAAATTATGCAGAGTAAATATCCCAAACTCAGAGACTCAAGGGCCGAATGTTTTCTCATATGTGGAAGCTTGAATGTAACCGGAAACAGACTGAAAGTTGGCTAGGCTAATAATAACCTCAACATGGGTGAATTATTACATGAGCAAGGAGAACCTTGCCTATGACCCTGGGGGACAAAGGGAGGGGAACAGGGAGGAAAGGACATCAAGGCAGCTGGAGGGTGGGAGTAGGGGGGTTATAAACACGGTGGGGAAGCTTCAACTTCCATAAGAAGCCCAACTAATCTGGGGGTAAAGTAGGGGGAAACATGGGATTGAGGGGAGCCCAAAAGAGGAGATCATGGACTGGCATCAGCCTCAGCTTGCTCTGACATTCTGCATGTGTTCATGGTTGCGTAGCAACAATTCCCTCCTAAATGTAAGGTTACTTTGAATGAATAAAAAAAAAAGAACTATCATAATGTTGTAATAGAAAGCATTTTTAAAGCAAGTTCCTCAATGCTTTTATGCCCTGGTTTTGCCTCCATGCAATAAGGATATTGTCATGATTCATGTGCTTGGCACTCCATGCTTGGTAGGATGTTTAACTCAGAATGAATGGACAGGGTTCCAATTGCTATTGTTCATTTAACATCTACCAAAAAAAAAAAACCTTTGAAATTTAGAAAGCAATTGTGTATTTACATAGTAATTTCTGATATTGCAGATTGATTGCATTTACTTGGTTTTCAAAAAGAGGAATAAATCGTTTTATTTTCATTTTCTATATGAGAAATCTGAGACAGGAAAGTTTAAATGACTAGTTCCAGGAAACCATCCAGTGCAGTAGTAGGGCCCAGTACAAAACCCACAATGCCTCTCACAATGCTATGTGTGCTTCCTTGTCTTTCTCCCTTTAATAAAATAAAGAACAAAAAGAAAGTGTTCCCAAGCAGTTAATACATAAACATAAAACTCCATGTGGTCAATTATATGTCTCTTATGTTTTGAGACAATGAACAGAAAATAAGGCAATCTGCCTCTGACCAGCTAAAGTGTTCACTGGAAGAAGTGCTAAAATTTAATAAAGCTCCATTTGCTTGCTTATGCATGAAATGCTGTAGGTTCCATGTTATATGGAACCAATTTCAGGCTGTGAATGATTTAAACCTATTTCACAGAAGTCCTTTTTCTAGGCAACATAATCATTGAGATATTGGCAGGCAACTTCTACCTTTGTGACACTCATTAAAGTTAATTTTGCTTAGTTTCCCCTTAAAAAGAAAAATATTGTGGATATTCTAGAATTTTCTATGAAATAGGGCTTGTTGAAATATTCTCCCATAAAGGGAGTCCCCTATTAATTAATAGGTAACATAGCTCATTCCTCTTTTTCCCAACCTATCTGACACAGGGAAAATTCCTTCTAAAACTCAACAAAGCTAAAAACAAGCTCTGTTTAACAAATACTTAAATTTTTGTAATCTATGACCTCTATTACTATAGAAATGGCTTATCTATAATCTCTCTCTCTCTCTCTCCTTTTTTTTTTTTAAGAAAGAGGGGACAGTGAGAAAGAAAAAGAGAAACAATCTTTATTTAGTTTTTCATGTGACTTTCATTCCTTGGACACTTTGTTGTGTATGTGGTGCTGGGGTTTTGAACTCGTGTACTCACTCATGCCAGGCAAGCGCCATAACCACTGAGCCACTGCTCCAGTCCCTATAATTTCTTTATAGCAACATAAAAAGGTCTCAGAATGTTCAATAATTTAATGCATGATCAAGCACATACTCAAATATTTCAAAAAGGCTATTGGAAACCATTACTTTAGAATAAAACACTATAATTGGGAATATTTAGATCATCTAGATTACTCCCAATCTATTATTCTCATACCATTTTCTCTTTTCTTTTCCTTGAAACATGTTCTTGAAGCCTTTATTAAATATAATAACAACATCAAAGAGTAATTGTCAATGTTTTATAGCTACTAATTCTTAAACTCTTTTACATTAGAATGAAATACCTCAACATAGGTGCTAAGTAATTAAACATCTGTCCACTTGGACCATATTACAAAAAGGGAAACAAGGCCGTAGTCTTATACACCATTTGGAGTTAATTTTCAATACCAACTTGAAAGAACTGGATATTTTAAAGAAAACGTGTTGAGGTTGCGATATTCTTCTCTTTACCTTGAGACAAATAGACAACTTTCTCCTTAAATTTTTTTCAGTTCGGACAATTTTGTGAAGTTTTAATGGTTTCGATTTTTAAAAATAAGCATGTAAGCAGTCATTTAAACACATTAAAATGGATAACATTCAATTTTTATTTTTAGTTCCGTTTAGTGACAGTTGCTTCTTTTAAAGATGTGAAGTGCTATACGGTTAGCTCTTTTTTTAAAATGGTTCAAAAATTGGAAGCAGACCCTATTTTCTTTTCACTGCACTTGCTCTCTTTCCTGCCTCCTGCTCTTTACTGGAATGTTTTTGTTATCCGCAAAGATACCCAACAGCTGTACTTTCTCACGGAACTTATTAGCAGCTGTGAAATGCTACTGTCCTAAGGAGGATTTGTTGGTGACTGCTGAGATGTGATTGCTGTGATAATGAAATGACTTCACAGGTTTCAGCCAGTCTTCAGGGAACATTTACTGGAACCTACTGTTTTTGCAGAGTACTGAATTCACCTCACTCACAAAACTTAATCTAACAGAGGAAACAGAACCTAGGCACCATGTGACTTTAACAGCATGCCAGCGGGGACAAATTAATGCCACATAATGGGTCTGAATAATGGCCAAAAAAAATGTGAAATAATCCAAAGAAGGAGAACAAGACTCTCACTTAAACTCGAGGGAGGAGTGGTGTTGAACCAAGACATCTGGTGATTGATTAGGTGGCACAAGGAGAATAAAAAATAAAAAGGCATTATTATAGTAATGAAGGGAACACTCAAGTGCACTGTAGTGCCATATCTTGCCGTGCATCTGTAGACTGAGGGAGAAATTACATTTCAATAAGTCACTTTTGGGATAGCAAATGTCTTAGGGAAAGTTGAAATGGCATGATTTCAGATGTGAAGATCAAGATATGAAATAATACTGTTTCAAAATAAGTGAACTGCACAACATCATACTCAGTGATAAGACACTGAAAGCTTTTTCTCTAAGATCACAAACAAGGCAAGTATAATCACTCTTATCACTTTTATTTAGCATGGTACTACAGGTCCTACCCAGAGCAATTATACCACAAAGAAGGAGGAGGAAGAGGAGGAGAAAGCAGGCAAGATAAAAAGGTATCCAAATTGGAAAGGAAGAAGTAGAATTATCTCTGTTCATAGATGATGTGATCTTCTACGTGAAAATCCTAGATACCCTGTACAAACACACACACACACACACACACACACACACACTCTTAGAACTAACAAATTCAGCAAAGTTGCAGAGTGCAAAATCAACACACAAACATCATCTCTAAATTTTACACTATCAATGAACAATTTGAAATGAAAGTTAGAAAAATAATTCTACTTATATTCATATCAAAAAAGTAAAACAATTAAGAATTAACTAACCAAGGTAAAAGACGTGTACACTAAAAACAACAACTTGTTATTAAAAGAAATTAAAGAAAACAAATAAATGGAAAGACAGTCTGTTTTCATGATTTTAAGGGCTTAATATTGTTAAGCTATCTATACTACCCAAAGCCATCTACAGATTCAAGACAGTCTCTATCAAAATCCCAATGAAATTTTCATGCAGAAATAGAAAAATCCAAATTTAAATTCATATGAAAACTCAAGTGATCTTCAATAGCCAAAACAATCTTGAAAAATTAAAAAAAAACACCCCAGAGATCTCATGCTTCCTGTTTTCAAAACTTGCTACAAAGCTAAAGTAATCAAAACAGTATGGCACTGGCACAAAGACACACATACATACCAGTAGAACAGAAGATTTAACTGCAAATAAACCCTTACGTATATAATCAAATAACTTTCAGTAAAGGTGTAAGATGATTCAATGAAGAAGATAACCTTCTAAACAACTTACACTAGGAAAACCGGACATTGAACTCTTTATATTTTATAATTTAATTTAAAATGGATCAAAGAGTTATATAATTATAAAAACTATTAAATTAGAAAAACTGTCAGATGAGAACACAGGATAAAATCTTAATGACATTAGATATGACAATAACTTCTTGGGTATGATACCACAAGTATGTGCAATAAAAGAAAAACTAGAACAATTGATTTCATCAAATATTTAAGTGTGCATCAAAGGACATTATGAATAAAGTGGAAAAGCAACCCATGGTATGTGAAAAATATTTGTAAATCACCTACCCGATAAGAGGTTAATATCCAGAATATATGAAGAACTACAACTCAACAACAATGACACAAAATATCAATTTAAAAATAAGCAAAGAAAACAATATTTCTCAAAAATAACTATTAATGAATCAGATTCTAATAAAGGTAAAAAGATGCTCAATATTAGTAACCGTTAGGAAAAGCAAATAAAAATTATGAATAGATGCCACTTCATATCATTACAGTATCATTAAAGAAAACAAAGAATGAAAGAGAAAACATCGGCAAGTATGTGGAGAAGCCGGAAACAGTGTGCACTGCCAGCTAGGATGGATGATGCGGCCTCTCAGCGAAATAGACTGACAGGTTCTCAAAAAAATTAACAATAAAATTTCTATGCAATCCAACAATTTCACTGATTGGTATAAACCCCAAAAGAACTGAAAACAGGGACTGAAAGAGATATGTGTATGATCACTTTCATTGCTGCATCATTCACAAAACCAAAAGGTAGCAGCAATCCAAGTGTTCATCTACAAATGACAAAATATATTGTGTTCACACAGTGGGGTAGTGTTCATCCTTCACAAGAAGGAAATTCTGATGCATGCTGTAACATATATGAACCTGAAAACATGCTGAGGGAAATAATCCAGCCACAAAAGAACACATGCTGTGTAATTCCACTTGACTGAGGTCTTACAGCAATGAAATCCATAAAGACAGGAGGTAGAATGGTGGCTGCCAAGGGCTGGAGCAAAGGGACATGGAGATTTACTTCTCAATGTGTATGGAGCTTCACTTTGGGGAGATGGTAAAAAACTCTGGAAATGAACAACACTGATGGTTGCACAACAATGTGCATAGACTTTAATCCATTGAACTATACACTTAAAAATGGCAAAATATTCAGTTTAAGGTTGCGTATGTATTATAATTTAAAAAATAATAATAAAAGAATTAAAATGTTAAATGGTAACATCTACAGGAGAAAAATGAAAGAAATAAGGACTGTTTTGTTGGATAAAAGATTATTCCCACTGAACAGAGGGATCTTAAGAGGAATTTGATGAAAAAGTAACATGAATTGGTTTGAAAATATAAAACTTTCATCTTGGCACTGAAGGTCAAATTAAAGAAAAACAGAAAGCAGGAGAAGAAAACTGGATTTAAATTAGATCAACTGAAACGAAGAGGCTGTGAAACATAAGCAGGGAAAGGAAGAATTTAGAGATAGGGAACTTCTAGCAAAGAGGGCTTGGATCTACACAGTCATCTTAAAATCAAGTTTGTTGTACTACTAGATTCAAGAGTAGACACTATTCAAGATTTGGAGAATATACACCCCTGATGATCCTCCACCAGAAGGGCAATGTATTATAGTAGAAATACTAATAGCAAGAAATTAGAGGGTGGGGAATCTAGGCTGGGGGTGCAATGAGCTTCTTGATTTGGGGTACATTGTTCAGCCTTTTCTGGTCTCAGTTTTTATGTTTATTAATGACAATCCTAGACTAGAAAAGCTTTAAGGTTTCTTCTTGATGCCCTATTTTGTGATTTTACGTGGCTCCAAATCTCTTTGAAGGAGATGAAAATTGTCCATCAATAGTGAAAAGTAACAGCCTTTTAGTACAAAAACTGCTACAAATAGTACTAAGATTGAAATTAGTAGTATATCCCCTCAGTATAAATGAGCAGTTTCCCTGCTTTTATAGATAGGGAAAAGAGTAAAGTGAGTAGGATACTATCTAGTACCCAAGATCAGGTACAGTGTTACCTACTATAGCATTCCCCTCTACGTGGGGTCAGACGAAAGTATCATCTACGGAAAAAGACTAGTATCACACATTTTACAAGACGTGGCTATGTGTACCTGGCTCCCCGAAGGACAAACACAAGTGTGTACAGGAGGTATCTAGGAAAGCAATAGTCGTAGAAGCAGCTCTGATTCTCAAGACTGGAAAGCAGTAACACTATCAGGAACTTCATTGCCAGAAAATTAGTCCTTCAAGATCCCCTGACAATAGCACCTACTCTGGATGTGAGCGCTCTGCCTGCCAGAGCTGGTTTCCAGATATTAGAGAAGGAGATGACTGCCTGACACTTGACAGAACAGGCACTGGGAAAGTGTGGCACCTGACAGCGAAGAAGAGAGATTCCAAACTGGGACTGGGACTGCAGGAAGACTAGAAGGACAAAGGGAGAAGTGCTGCAGGAAAGCAGAGTGATTCCGAAGGAGAAGCAAATCTGCTCACAGGAGAGACAAGAGAGAAGTGAGGAAGTACCCAAGGAAGAGCCCACACAGCTGTTCCAGGAGATTCCCATGTGGAGGTCTTGAGATGTTGCATGTTCCTCAAACTGCATAAACAAGATTTCTCAGTTAACTACCTAGAATTCTTTGTTAGGAGGAGAAAACCCTTCATACTTGTCCCTCCTTTATTTTTTTTTTTTTTGAGAGAGAGAGAGACAAAAAAAGAATGAACTTTGTTTCTCCAACAATTAGTTGTGTACGTGGTGTTGTGGTTCAAAACTCACACATGCCAGGCAAGTGCTCCAACTGCTGAGCCACCACTCATGCCCCAACTACTTAGTATTCTAGAATAATTTTACTTGATTTTCTTGGCAGCGGGGGTAGGGGGGCGTCTCCCTGCAGAGAGATCCCTTTGAAAATGGTTATTGGTTCAAACTGATTAAACTTTGTCAAATGACATATATTATGCTAGATGTTAAGGGGAGGAGGAGTTCAAATTTTAATAGAGAAACCCAGAAACGATTACAGAATAGTGTGGAATACGCAGAATAGTGTGACCCCTCAGCAGGCATCTCTTCCTCAGCCTGAGATGAGTAGGAAGACTTTCTGGGGAACCCACATCCATCACACTCCTCAGGAAAGAGACATGGTTAATCAGGTGAAAGGATAGGAAGAGTGCAAGCTAGAAAATTCTAGACCAAAAGAGCAGCTTAGACAATGCTACATCCCTGAGAAACAGCATATTGCGAATTAACCGGTGTTCTCAGACAGTAGTTGCTTATACGCATAGTTGCACTTTAAGCCAGAGCTTAAAAAGGAACAAGGCAGTTGGGAGAAAAGAGTGAACTGGAGAAAGACAAAGAAGAATTATCATTAACGCATATTGTCAGTATAAATGTTTATTCTCCACCAATGGAATATAAACTCCACCAATTATCCATTAGACAACCAGAAACCACAAGCAAGCAAATTTGAAGTGGGTGTATGAAAAATCTAAGTGAAGCAGAGTTGGCCAGACTCTCAGCTTGTAAAATATTCCCCCTTCCCAAAACTATAGTCCCACAATTTTATCTTCATTTCACCCATCAAAAAGCAAACGTCCACTCTCTGAAACCCCTGATAGAAATGAAATATAAATACACTGGAGGAAAAGTACTGAAAAATGAAAAGCAAGCCAGAAGTGATGGGTTGAAGAGGAGAATCAATATCCCAGCGATTCTTCATAATCTTGCCGTCTTCCACTTCCTTGGGCAATTTCGATGGGACTAGCATACGTACCTGGCAAATAAGACATTTATTTCCATCTTCACATACTTGTCCTTACAGTAGACAAAGTACAGCCACTCCCACTCTTATTATGCAAATGGTGCACGAGGAGCAAACAGCGGCTGCAACCTTCACTACAAGAATCCAGGATCCCTGGCAACAGCAGAGTAAGCAGCGGTACTCTATAGCCCGAATCTGAACCTGGTAAAAAATAGTGGGTCTTATTTATTTCATACCTGTTACTTTCCTTGGAAAATGTAGAAGAGGGCTCTGGGATTCCCATGACTCCAGGAAAAAGGAACATTGATATCGGAGAAGGGAAACAGCTTTAGAACACGCCAAGCAAAGGTCAATGCGGGGAGATACCCAATCTAGAAATGGGGTCATGGTCATGCATTAAGGGTAGAAGCAATCAGGAGAAAAACTTCTGAATGCTTCTCCAAGAAAACCAGACACACTACCTAGAGGGAGACCAAAACAAAGACATACCATAACAAAGTGGAAACATAGCACTAACCTGCATTCATTTAGAAAAGATGGTTTCCATCCCCTGCTTACTCATTCACACCTCTCTCAGCATAGATTATAGCAAATCAATAAAGAGAGAAGTAATATTTCTGAGCCAGACCATGTCCCCTTAAAATCTTTTTGCCACTCTGTAAAACATCAAGATAATGAAATCAACTAAAACTGAAAGATCACATTATTTTCTACTATAATAATAAATATATTTGCTGTGTTACCAAATTAGATATGTATATATAGTTAAGTATATATGCACACATACATACTGTTATACTTTCAAGTCATAAAATTTACTGAAATATATCATCAATTTTTATTTAATGGAATAAAACTTTAGTTTTATTAATAATATGCTATATGTTTTAGAACATTAAAAGCTCATTCCTCACATGTAAGATTTAACACTGCTTTTACCTTTTATTTGTAGTTGTTGTCTGTCCTTAAAATATCTGTGGTACCAGTTAAATTGTAAAAGCAGAAGTTTGCCTCAATTCAGACTCCCAGAGAAAGCACATTGCAGAAAATATAGCACATTCTCCTTAGGAAACTGCATGCTTTAATGTCCAAATTTAGGAAAAAAGATTATAACCAAAAGGACAGCCCAAATGACATATGAAATCAAGCAGCATTGTGATGGTGGTACTAATACTATCCCATTTGTGCTACTATTAAAGGAAGGATCAAAATTTCAGCAACCCTGAGTTTATTTAGTTACAGAGTTTTTAGTGAACTTCGGTTCATGTTAAAGCCTGTTAACAGCAGGAAGAATCCAGATTTCTGCCACCAAGAACTGGGGAAGCCTGGTGACATTAATAAGATCCAGATCCCCAGGCCAAACAACTGTGATCTTCCTTATCCACTGTCCCACAGGGTGAGTTTGTTAAAGCTTTTCATCTCCTCTCAGTGGTTTCCCCTCCTCCCCATCTGTGATCTGCAATAGGGGAAGGGGAAAGGAAAAATAAGAGTAGAAGCCACCAGAAATTACTGTTCTAATTTAGCATTAGCAGGAATTTGTAAACCACCACTAAGTAGATAAAGCTAAGAGCTACTAACTACAAACATAACCGAACAATAACCTCTGTGACTGCTTAATGGAGACCTTGATTAGAAACACAGAAGCCAGGATCCTTTACTGGAAACCAGGGAGCAATAACGTATTCAGATAGAAAGACTAATAGGGCTGCACTCCAAATAAGCACTCTGGAAAGAAAAGAGAGGTAATCAGGTACAAAAGGAGTCCAAATTAATATGGTGAGTTGAAAACTGGCACTGAATTTTCCTGAGGTTAATGAATTAACATGTAGGAATTAAGAATTATAACATTTAGAAATGACTACTTTAATTTTGCAGGACTATATATAATATAGGTAGATTTCTGGCTTTTGTTTTGTTTCAAAATGTGGTTTGTTGTTTAGAATTGCCTGAGTGACCAGATAATCTTCCTCATGGTATTAGATTGCATATTGCACAGTGAATTCACAATACCTATTTCACATATTTATTGGTTTCCAATGGCTTGCCCATGCATTCAAAGAGCAAATTAAGGTGCACCTGGCAATGACTGCAAACTCCACAAAAATTGCAGATATCATTTTCAATTTCAGCAGTCATAAATTAGACACAGACATAAAATGTCCAAATTTGTCTGATTGAAGTGTCTTTTACATTACCTGGCACATGTGTTTCCTCGTATTTAATTTTCTTGATTTCCAAAGGTTAATTTGGGAAATACTGCTGTATCTCACTCTTCCTAGTGATAATCAAAGTTAGTGCTAAAAGTATCCATTTTACTGAATCAATACATGCTGTCCAGTAGTGTAGCCAACAACCACATGCCATTGAAATTTAAATTAAAATAAATAAAAATAAAAATTCAATTTATCAGTCAAACTAGCCATATCTCAAGTGCTCAAAAAAGAAAAAAGCCACATGTGTCTGATGGCTGATGTTTTTCGACATGTAGACATGTATGATCCTCAGTCTCCTGAATAATACCAGTGATTTCAATTTTTCTCCAAGAATATTGGATCTGATTTCTCTCGTAAGATGGTGACTTGTTAAAAGCATCTGTATATGAATTTATATATATATATATATATATATGTATATACATGTAAATATAATCAGTTCTCACAAACACTGTTCAAAGGAAACACTTTCTTTGAACATGTTTGGTAGCATTTCGAGTGAAGTTCAGCTTAAATGTATGAGGAGTTAATCTGTCTCCTGTAACTTAGCACCTTTGTACTAGGGTAGTGGGAAAGGAAAGATTGCTTAGTGATTTCAGATGTTAGACTTTAATGAACTAGGATGGGTTTCCTTAGCGTGACACCAGTTTATCTAGTTTATTAGATTTGTAGTTTTAAAATTTTATTATTCTTTTGTGTCTGAAAGCATTTTCTTCCGTTTGAAAAATGTTCCTTTGTTGGGCTATGTAGGAAATAGTCTATTAAACATCCATTTAATTCCCAGAATTAGCTCATTCCATCATGATTCAATTTCTTTTAAATGTATTTCTTTAAGAAAATTAAAGGATCCAACCATGCAGGCTTATGTCGATTTTCATTACAAGCTCAGTAATTAAATACTTAGCTGATGAAAGTAGATGAATGTGCATTTCAAGTACTTATAAATATATAACATCAATTTTAGCATTTCTTACAATATGTCTTACTTGCTAAACATATTATTTTTTCCAATAGCTTTATTTAAATTGTCAATAAGATTACTTTGCGCAATTCAAGTATTACAATTTTAATAACATGAAAACAAAGTTATTTTCTCTGTATCCAAATGCATGGTTTGACCACACAAATTATCTGCCAGTTATATTAAAGCCTGGTGAGAAATCTCAGACTCATTGGCATGCTCATAACCCCAGTCTTGTGTGTTTGTTATGCCTAAAATGCCTGAATTGCCTTTTTTAAAATTTATTTTACCATGTGTGGTTTGCCTGGACTACAGTTAATTGGAACACACATGGGAACAACCCTTTAGTGAGGTTGTGAGAGTTCCTCTCACCAACGCACCGATCTATTCTGGAGATGACCTGCTAGACTGATTGGAACCTCTCTACCCCACTTTGGAAGAGAAGGAGAGAGCTTGCGAGACAGATTCGAGATTCATTATTTTATAATGAACAGTATGAATAGAGGTGAAGTGGCCCACTGCCTGTGTCATAGCTAATAGAATTGTAAGTAATTACCAGACCCATTCTTAAACTACAAAAAAAAAAAAAAAAAAAGAACTGGCGAAGGAAGATGTTACTGTTATCAGTGATACCTAATTGAGGTGTTTGAGACATTTTCCCTGCCTTTCTTGCTTCCTTTCCAGCACACTCTCCATTTACTGTTGCTGAGTTAAACTTACAACCTAAAAAGTATCAGATACACAGGTTATTATGTCCAAGTCCATTGGATATAGATGGTTTTCACTGATTAAAACTGCTCCAATTAATAGTGAAGAAAACTGAATAGAAGCTACACTAAGAAGTATTAACTTGTTGAAAGTATGATAAACTTACAAATTGATTCACGAATCATCTTTCCTTTTTGGATTAAGACACAATTCTGCAGAGCACATGGAAAGAGTATAGATGACACTGTGCATGTTTGGGCGTCATGATTCTGTTTACAGCTTGATAGGCCAAGGAGCCTGTCACCTCTTTCATTTGATGAAAATCATCTAAATGAGGTCACCCAAACAGAAGTAAAATAACATGAAAAGGGAAATATTTTTCATATTCTTATGCAGCTTCTGGAGGAAAAACTGATTGTGTTTTAGAGGTCTCCTCAAACAACTTTAATAATTTTGTTTACTCAATTGTTCCTGGAGTATAAATTCAGAACGTGGAGGAAACCATGACCAATCATCGTTATGCGATTAGCTAAACATATACAGATCATGAGAGAGAAGCAGCAGAGGTCCATTTGCCTACAATATTATATGCACCAGGGCTGATTTGACTCCCTTCCTGGCCTTGAAGAGTACAATTGGCTGGGACCCTCATTAGAACGTGTTTTCCTTCACTCCAATAAAACTAGTTGAATTCCTCATTTGTACACACCTTACAAAAACAGTAACCACTTTAGATAAAATCATTCCTCACACTTTCATAATTAGTTTGAGGTCTGGGTGCAGAAAGGGAAAGAAGTTCAGTGTTAAATATTCTAAGACTTCCGCAGTTTTATATGTAACATCCGAAAGAAGGACTCCTACGTAGGGTATTCTCATGGTTTTCATTATCACATAGAGTTAATCAAAAACAGTTTAACCTCAGGCAAATATCACCCTGGGATGAAAGTATTAAAGAGGAATAAAGCATCTTCATCACCCAGATACTAATTAACCTTGAGAAAGCCAAAAACAAAGCAAAATTTATCATATTTTTTCTCTGAAACATGCTTCCCTAAATACCACCCAATCCAGGGTTGATAATTTATGCGTTACGTTATACATCATCAACCCTACACTTGGTGCATCAGTACCAAACTAGCAAGACTTCACTATATACTCTGGAAACATGAGGAGGTTTAAATATGCACCTGTGTTATTTAATGCCTGGCACATTTATTTTATCATGAAACAACATATTAAGAGACTACAGTGCTATTGTTTAAAAACATCAAGGGCTAAACACCAAATATGGTATGCAATCCAGATGGTAAATTCTCAAGGCACAGGACTGGAAGAAGAACATTTTTTAGAGTTGTTTAGGTTTTCTCAGTCATGCAGCTTTCTAGCTGGCTTTTACCTTTCAGCACTAGCAAGTATTTAACTGCAAAGAAAGCAATTAGTGTAGCTGAGAAATAGGATTTGTTATAGGACCTCTGCTTTTTTAAAAACTTTATTCCTGCTGAAATGGCCTGGCTCTTTAAGTTCTTGTGTTGCACTAATTAATAATGAATAGAGCACATTAGAGTCACTTTATTTACCTAACTTTCTGTTGCATGCAAGCTAATACACACATGTATTATTTACGTACAGTATACATCTTTCTACTATCTAAGTTTTGCAGGATGAGGAATAAACAGAAAACTAATTTTCAAAGTCTGTTTATGTTTCATGTGTAACTGATAAAACAACGGGTTAGAGTATAGACAAATATCAAGAAAAATGCAATTTCCTTAATTAAAACATTAGACATCTAACTATGCCAATTACGTTGTAATCAAATAAACCCAAAACTTATTATTAAAGACAAGCACTTCAATTGAAGAATTTCAAATAACTTAATTGTATATGGAAAATGTGGCTTGAAAATATAAACACAATTAAGACAATTTGTTTTAGTCTTTTGGTCAGCCTACTTAGAAGGATAAAAGTCAGGCATGTATTTGAGATTAGATATTAATTTATAGCTCTTTGTCATAGTAATACGTTAAGTGTTCCTGATCTTGCACAATAAACAACCTTGTCTTTCTTCCGTATTTTTTTTTTGTATGTAGGTTAAAATGCCTTGAGAAGTTGCCAGAATCTCCAGTAGCCATGAGATACTTGATACAATATCCACTCCAGTAACTCAGTGACCACATATTCCACCTAATTATTCCAAACTTTTTAAATGATCCAGCTGTCTCTCAGAAGCTCCAAATAGCATCAATTGACTTTTCTTGACCCAGGCTTCATAGTAACAAAATGTACATTAGGTAACAGTTATTAGTGCTACAAATACAACAAGGGATGAGCCTGGTAGTAATATGTCAGCATTACTGTGCTGTTCTGATCTGAGACTTTATCTGGGGTTTCAATCAGTCGCAGCAGACTTGAGCTAGTGGTGCTTGTGGGCAACCATTGTGGTTTCACTTGTTTGTTTGATTTGTGTTTTGTTTTGTTTTTGTCCTTATTTGATTATCGAGTCACACATGAAAGTCTCAAGTCTAAAGCCCTAAAAGTAAGCCATTCTTTAGCTGGTGAAATTCAAATCTCATTTTATTATGTTGTCAATGAGCTGCTGAGATTTTGCCTTGGCTTGTTAACATGATAGCAGACAGATGAGAAGAAATAAAAAGTACTGGCCTGTGAAAGCCTAATCAAAGGGCCAGATTGGGGGGGGGAGCTTCTCGAGTTACTCAGGTGAGGCCCTAAGTGCCTAGCTAGTGACCCAGCTAATGGTCAGAATGAAGGTTCCGTTTGGAGGAGCCCAATGTTAAAACACAGTGTTCAAATGTCTGCATAAAGGGCTGAGAATTTGCCTTTTCTTTCAAAGCTTACTATACAATAAACAAAAGACTGGTATTTGATACTAACAAAACAGAGAAGGAGTGACAGTAACAATGGATGAATGTATTCAAGGTTACAATTCTTTATGTGGTCCAGTAAGGACTTTGGGGTCTGACATTTTCTCTATTGCTGATTTTTAATTGTCCTTGGTGTGATCCTATTGCCATTTGCAAAAAACATACTCATTTACATAAACATCTAATAATACAAGTTACTTAGAAGTAGGGTAATGCTTTTACACAGTGAAACTTCAACAAATAAATAAATAAGCTATAATTTTACTTATTTTTTAAATGACTTTAGATTTAAGAGAAAGAGTATTTCACAATACTCCAAAGAAATATTTTATGTGTTATAAAAAACATGAAGAGCATTGAGTTTTGGAGCTGGAGCAGTGACTCTGTGGATAGGGTACCTATGGTGCACAAGTATGCAGGTTTGTACCCTAGCATCACAACTAATGAAAAACTAGATAAAGTTGATTATTTCTCTCTCTCTCCCTCTCTCTCACTGTCCCCTTCTCTCTTAACAAAAACAAAAACAACTTAAAAAGAGCACTGAGTTCTACCAACTGATATGTCTTTTTTCTTTCTCTCTTTCTCTTAGAATAACTGCTAACTGGATGGTGAAGTTTTATTGCTGACTATCAATGAAATAAATGGCTCTTAATTTTTAAATTGAATCATGAAGCCAAAAATGTCTGTTCTATAGCTCTTTTGTTCTGTTTTACATGCAATCTTAAAATTTTCTTCATTAGATTTTAACTTTCGAAGGAAAGTTTGCCCTGAAAGTTCATGATAATCAGTATCTAACAGTCAATTTCAAGAATAAATTTTATGTCATGTGCCTGCTTAAAACTTTTAAAATATGAAAGCTGGTTGTGAGGAAACAAAGTCTTGACTAGTAGTGCCAAGCTAGCATCACAAAGAAAAAGCTGTTCAACTACTTTGCATAGCATTGGAAAATGTGTCACATTGTGAATGTATTATCTCTTTGTTCTGTTTCTCGGAAAAATAAGTGGAGGTGATCAGTGGGTAGACATGCACACCAGACTTTTATGTTCAAAGATAATATATTGTATGCGGTGAATTTCAGTGTTTTTAGGAAGAGGTGATTAAAAGCAATAACAAGAAGCATAATTTCTGGTTCTGTAACAATTCTGCTACCTTTATATCCTCCAGTTTAAGAATCTGAGTGAATAAAAATAATATTTGTATACCAAACTACTATGGCCTAATTTCTCCAATAAAAGTAAACCATTCACAACCTTCTCTATTTTGAGCAACAGCTTATGACTTCTAATAACTGATTAGACTCTCGAGTGTTTTGGATAATGAATTTAGAAATCTTGAGATATAATATTATGCTAATAAAGATGTCACAGATTCGACCAAGTATGGAACTGAGGACAGCTATTCCAATCCTCTCTAGTAAGATTCCTCTTCTTAATATAAGCAATAAGTAATAAGAGAGAAGATGACTCATGGGAGATCTATTTCTTTCTCAGTTCAGATGGGCTCAGCTGGGAGATATCATGGAATGTAAGTGGTTATCTTGGAAAAGGGAGGAAACCCTGAAGCATGGGTCACACTCAAGGTCTTGCTCCTCTGGGAGTGGTTTAGCCACAAAATTAAAATGTGGTAAAAGGAAGATTAATTTGAGTGCCTTTGAGACTAGTGCCCAGGCATGCAATGTCTACTGAGTAGGACTCAGAAGGCAAAATTGCCTCTTCAGCATAGGTAGGTATTTTAAGATCTTAAGCAACTAGGATTATCTTTAGCATTAATAGATATCATAAAACTGAAGTGTAATCTAGCAAGAAACACTAGGCAGCAGTATGTTTAAAGAACTAGCTAATGTTCCAGACACGCATAATAAGTATAAGTAATCTTAGACACGTACCCTCTAGGCCTCTAGACAGCATAATGGTTAGGAGCACAATTCTGGAGGCTTCCTGCTTCTCCACTTGATAGCTGTGTGATGTCAGCCAAGTTAGACATTTTCTCAATTTTCTTGTCAGTGTAATGGACAATAGGTTTAATATCCAGGCCTAACACAGATAATAATGAAGACTGATTGGAAGACAGCACTTAGCGTTCCTATTACAATTATCCAACGAAACTGTGTTATTTTTATTTCATTGTTGCTGTTCACTTCTATGGTTGGATCTATCTTGACGGATCTGTCCATATACACAGGGTCCTAACAGCTCCCATTACACATGACCAGGAAACCAGCTGCCCACTATTAAAGTGCAAACACATTAATTCCATCCTAAAGAAATTGAGCAGAAACATCAACATAATAGGAGCATAGGAATATCTGTCCCTGATGGATAAAGTGATGATACTCTAATATATCTTTCCAGGTGACATTCATATATATTAAAAAGTTAAAACGTGATCAATCTGTTGTTTCCAATTTTTAGATTTTCACTTAATACTAGATATCATTAATCTGCTTATGTGAATAATACTTGTCACTAGTTACCATTTTCCAATTAAAATACTGGTTTTGATGTCTTCTCAAGTGTGTAATCCAAGCTAAAACTAGTCTTAAACAAGAATTATCACTGCTATGTCAGTTATTCCCCCTTCTTCTCCTTTTTAACTTTACCCAGATTCTGAGTAACAGATAATTACAAAGAAGCTTGGTAAAGTCATAGAGGAAGAAACTTCATTTTCCATACTCCACATGGAAATGCATCAGGGAAGGGCAAAGGTTCTTCCTTGGAGAATCAGTTTATATCTTTTGTTTCTGCAGTCAGGTTTTACTATTTTACACTCTTCTCAAGATGTTCATCTGATAGCTTAATAAACACTATTTGCCAACCAGATTATTTCTGATTTATTACAGACACCCAAAATTCTGATTGTAAGGAGAGTGATCAATGCAAGTCTTGAGGCCCTGAGAATGGAAAGGAGAGACACTGGGTTATATACCACCAGCAGAAATTCCTCATCCCAACCCTGCCCTGCTGTTAATTGCATGAACAAATATAAACATCACTAGAAAGCATTTTACCTTAATAATGGGCACTGATTTGAAATATGGGATTATTTCTCCTAAGCCCTACAGAACAGGCATGAGGTTACACATTTACACTGTTAAGTAACATAAGCCTTGAAACCTGATGTTTGGGCTTCACAAAGGTCCACTTGCTTTCCAGTCTATTTTCCTACTCCTCTACTGACAAAAAGTAAATAAATAAAAGGACAAACTGGATGCAGTGGTGCACATCTATAATCCTAGCTACTCAGGAGGTTGAGGAATAAACTCAAGGCCACTTGGCCCACTCAGTGAGACCCGATCTCAAAATAAATTTTTTTGAAAAGGGCTGAGGACATAGCTCAGTCCTGAAGTTCCCCTAGGTTCAATTTCCAGCACCACATGAGAGAGAGAGAGAGAGAAAGAGTGTGTGAGAGACAGAAAAACCATTTCTAGGTAAGTGACCTACTTGGATTAGACATTTTACGTACCTTTCATCTAACAGCATGCAAACTCAATAATTTACGTCTGCGTTGGATAAATACAGCATCAGCTATGATTGGGTCAGTTTCCCTCCATCAAGGGTTACTATGAGTGAACTAAAAACACTGCCATTAGCCCATTAGAAAACTATTCTGATTGCTTAATGACCTTGAACCTCTGTTTGCAGTTCTGGAGGACAACAGAGGCATGAGAAGAAGTTTTCAAAGGGCAGCAGTGAAACAGTGAGTGAGTGTCCACACAATTCTAAGTAATTTTTATTTTGGATTGAGCGATAGCTGAGTTTGACTTCACTGGCTATGATTCTTCTTATCTAAACTTTATAGTCAGACTTCCAATTAACATTGATTGCAGAATGAATTACTAGTCCCAATGTTTCCCCTCCCTATCCACATTCTTTGTTATGTTATTTTGTAGTTGCTATATTTTCATACCCCACATGTTGACTTTGAGATCAAATGACTTGCTTTGGGCAAGAGCATGGGCATAAGGGACAATTCTTTTTTCTATGTAGAGCTTCAATGATCAACATGAAAACACATCTAATCTAAGTCCCTAATCCAAAGAGGGAGAGACCTCAATCTACCCCAAACCATATAGCCTAGCCTGACCAAGCCCAGACTAGATCAGATTAATCTTGGCTAACTGGTAGATAGGTATGCAATGCAAAACTGTCTACCATTTTATGTATTTCAGTGGAACACTGTTACACAGCATCAAATGATATATCTTTCCTCATAGTTCCTATTTTATAAACATTTAAACTGTTTTCTATGTCCTTTAACTCCTGTCCACTTTTCTCATTTTAAGATTCAATATTATAATTTTATATTTATTTGGTTACTTTTTGCAGTACTAGCAATTGAACTCAGGGATATTCTACCACTGAGTTATATCCTTAGCCTTTTTATTTTTATTTTTTTAGCATTTTTAAAAATAATTTTTATTTTGAGAAATAAGTCTCTGAATAAAATCACGTATATTTTACTTAGCACTTTCATTATATTTTTAGAAGATTGATTTTGAGCTTCATAATAGCTAAAGATGCCATCAAACCATATTTTCTGATAAATTCTGCTTTACTTTCTGGGAAAATTTGCTACTTATATTTCACCATAGTGCAGAGTTTAGTGTCTAGTTCAACTTTTAAGTTATACACTTTACTTTGGTCCCAAATAGTGAGAAATGGTCATTCATTGTACATTATTATGAAACTTCTGGCTTATTTTTTTCTGTACCATATTTTTGACTCATTGTAGAGAAACATTGGTCTATTAATGATACAGATGGTGTCCATCTGGTATCCATCTTTAACTCTAAAAATGGAGGCATAAGTATACTCTGAAACATTACACTTTCAAAATCAGATGCAATCTAACAGCTTGAGCAAAAAGTTATTTGATCTGTTATGACTTTTTCCCCCATATTCTTCATCTTATATTACAAATAATTTACAGGAATTTTTTTCTAAAAACATAAAAAGACATAATTTTAAAATTTTCACTCCAAGCTAGCTAACAAATATCAAAATAACTATCAACCAATTTCCCATGTGTAGTTTATGTCATAAATCTCTTGGTAATCGCAAACATTTGAGACATCTTCTAGAGTTTTATGTTTACTGTATTAGTTCTCTGCATAAGAAAAATCCAATCATGTGAGTCAATTTTTTAAAAAATCACCTTAAAATCTTATTCTGCCTTGGGTTCGAGAAAATACATATTTACATATATATTTTTTCTCAATCAGGTCACTTGTAATCATAATTAAGATTTTAATTCTATTGGGTTTCTGTTCCTAAACTAAAACATATCATGAAAATGCCCTTCAAAGATACTGTGAAGATATAGAGAAGGTTCAAAAGTATATTAGTTACTCCAACAAGAATTGTTAAATTCAAATATACTTCACACATTTAATAAGAAAAATAACCCTGAACATTTCAGAAAGAAAATGGAAAACATGAATAAATACTTGAAATAAACACTTCCATGAGGATAAAATAAGATGCAGAATATCAATAGAAATAATAGCTTCAGTAAGCTTAATGGTACTGTTTTGAATAAATATCTACAGGCAATACTCTATTCTGTTGCCAAGGCAAAATTTTTAAATCGACAGATTTTTATATATGCTTTCTCATGACTACATGCTGGCTTCTATTAACAATATTGCTAAGTTTAGATTCTAAAGTTGTGTGTTGTGGTGTGCGTTTTAGTTCTTCCAATTTAAATAGCTAAACGTTATTCTTTTCATCCAGTGTTCCCATTCCTCAAAAATTGTGAAGGCATAGTGTTTTCTAGTGCTTGTCACTGAGTAGTATCATTACACAGCCAGTTTACTATGATTTGCCCTATCTTCATGTTATGGTTTAGATATGAGATGTCCCCAACAAAACTCAGGTGGCGACGCAGGAATGTGCAGAGACAAAATGATTAGATTATAAAAACTATAAACTTATCAGTGAATCAATTGATTTTGGATTCGTAGTTTGAATGGATCATTAATTAGTAACTGCAGGCAGATGGGAATTGGCTGCAGGAAGTAGGATGTGCCCTTGGGGACTGTGCTTTGTCCCTGGCTTTCTCTACACTATACACATACCACCTGATAGGCATGTGACAGCTATGACTGGGGATAGGACAGGGAATTTCTCTATATTTGGTTCAGTTTCTGTACCGCAGTTGTTTAAGTACGCCAGTGACGTAATTCAAACTGTGCAGTGGTGTTAAAAGTGTAGCTGATGACCTTCAGATGGGGTGAGCCCTGGTCACAGGAACATTTATGGGAAGGCTGGACCATCATCTGTCAATTATGGCTTAGGAAAGGAGATAGGACCACAAGTCCTGAAAGATTCCTTGCAGCTCTAAAATGTTCTGCAAAACAAGCTGGTCAGTGCAGTTTACACACGACTTCAGATTTTTTTTTTTTTGAAAAGGCGACTTTAGTTAATATAAAAGACTCTCCAAACAGTTTAAAATTAATCAGTTATTTTTAAAACCATAAACACATTAATTGTAAGCAAATGTACAACTGCTTATAAATTAATTTTATCTATTCCCTAGAGCAGGTCTTATCTGTTTGGTTAGAGTTAGCCAACAGGCCCTATTCTGTGAACACAAAAAGAAATAAATCAGCTGGAGAGTTTTATGAAAACTTCTCCAACTTTTCACTAATTCAGTTGCCTCTCCTCTAAATCGAAGTTAGCAAGAGTTCTTTGAAGAAAAAAAAATCACTTTTGGTGCATCTATTCAACAGACTTTCATCTCTCATCAGAAAACCACTTAATGATGTTTACGATGTTTCCACCTGCTAGCCCCCCTAGCCACCCTAGCCACCCTAGCCCTTTTCCATCTCAGAGCTGAAAAATGCCAGTATTTAAGGTCCAGCCTTGTGAAGTGGATGAATCTATGCTGAAGGAGTTTTACCATCTGTTAAGTCTCTCCATTCCCTGATCACTGTGTGTTTAGGGAACGAAAATGTGTGTGTGTGTGTGTGTGTGTGTGTGTGTATGTGTGTGTGTGTTTTCAAAAGAAAAAAAAAGAATGAACTTTCAAATTAAATACCCTTCAGAAACAAATTTACCCACTTGAGCCTTGCTGCCTGGGGCGACTAAAAACCAAAACAGGATGTTTTTCTAAAAGAAGTGGCTGGTTTACCTTACTTTCTCATTATAAAGAAAACCACCTACCTGGGGGTCACTGTTTTGCTCTGGAGGAAGAGCAATTAAGATTCAATTTAGGTCACTTAAATCTCCAAGCTTAAAAGTTCTTCAAAAAACCCCTAATAGTTCTCAGGAATCTCTTGACAATTGTTATGTACAATTTCTGCTGTTTTTCCATGTCCTTCACAATTGCCTTCACTTCTCCAAATTGGCTGTATTTTTTTGTCATCTTAAAAATAATTTAGTGGCAGTGTTTCATTTAAGATTAATTCCTAACACTGCTTCTTCAGAACTCTCAAGCAAAACCCATCTACTGAACTCATAATAGCCTTGGATAGGAGAGAGGTTACTGTCTTCACTTTATAGAAGAAAAAACAAACAAATGAACAGAATACATGAGAAAGAGAAGTTAGCTTGACCAAAGTCACAGAGCCAATTAGAGCACATATACCCTTTTTGGCAAAATACTGCAAAAACACTGTGTTGAGACTCAGGAAACAGTATTTGAAGTATAACACTTGGCCTGCCCAGTAACCTTGGCACTAAAAAAGCAGGCAAGGGTCTCTGACCACCTGTCCCTGGTCCATCCTCTTTCCCTATCAAGGGACAGAGAGGGACTTTCTCTGAAGTCCCTTTAATCTAAGAAAAGTTCCTCTAGGAGAAATGCATTTGTCTTGAGCTGCCTCACCATAATCTCTTCAAACAGGGAAGATGAACACACAGAAGAAACTGAAAATCAAGCACTGCGCTCATAACCCTGGTGAGCATTGTCCCAGACCACTGTCTATTCTTGGTGGTTGTTTGTCTCCCCTAAAAAATATTTTCTAAAATTTTCTACAGCCTCTTCTTTCTTCTCCTTTATGGAAAAAGGTATGTAAACTCAATTTCATTGGGTTATTTAGTACTCGCTTTCCTGTGACACCCGCCCCTCACTGAAGAATGATTTGAATACCTTTTCTCTTCTTAGTCTGTCTTCAGTTTATTTGCTCAGACTCAATTACCAAACCTTCAGAAGGCAGAAAAGACCTTAAGATTCAGAGTCTAGTTATGAAGCAGAATTCAGTGTTTTTGATATAGAAAAAAAATGTATAATTTTCACCAACTTTGTAATTTTTATTTGTGTTATCATTTTTATTACACAAGAATTCTAGCTTTTGTAACTATTTAAGAAAAGGCTTTTGGACTACAGAATAGAATACTGTGGAATACTGCTTGTAAACTATTGCTAAAGCTAGTTAATGGGGACAAAATTCTGAATTTTTTCTGCTTGCTATGCTGCCTTCTGCCTATCCAGCTCAGTCTACAAGAGTGGTAGTTTTACCATAAAGGGTTTAACCACAAGCACCAGCAGAAAGATGACAAATGTACAGACTCAGGGGTAAGGTGGGAGTGGAGGGGTGAATTCCATTGAATAAAAACCAGCTTTGCTAGCCTGAAGTTGCAGTCTAGTTAGGGGTCATTAGTAGACCAGTCAAAACTTTAACCAGAGATCCTGTAAACGACTGAATAAACTTTGGCTGATCAGAAACCCATGCATACATGTAAGGAGAGTTACAATAGCCTTATAGATAGTAAAAGCCAAAACAGAGATCAGAATTGACTGAACACTGGATGCAATTCTTCACACAAAGATCGATCAGCAGAGTAGAAGATATGGCCTTGTTAGAGACAGTCTTGTAACAAAACATTGGATTATGCAGATACAGGGGTGACCCTTAGGAGATAAAGCTAAAAATAAATATAAGTATAAAAATCCGACAGACACATCAACAGCCACATAACACAAGATTCTACAGATTAATAACTCTGAGTAACTTATTGAAACCAAAGCAACAAAAACTCAGAAATGAAATCAGAATCCATGGTTGCTGTAGTCTGGATCTAACATGTCCCCCAAGGCCCATATTAGGTAAAAGTTTAGTGCCCTGAATGGTGCTATTGGGAGATGGCAGAAACTTAAGAGTTGCAGCTAATGGGTGGTTTTAGGTCATTGAAGGTGTTCTCTTGAAGGGAATTGCAGGATTCCATCCCCCGCCCCCCTTCTCTCTCTTTGTCTCCTTTATTCCTAGCCACTGAAGGGAAGAGTTTGCTTTACCACATACTCCCCACCTTAATGTTCTGCCTTGGCACAAGCCAAAACAAGGAATCAATCATTCATGGACCAAAACCTCCAAAAAAGTGAGTCAAAATCACTCCTCTTTGTAAGTTGATTCTCTCGAATATTTTGTTACAGTAGTAGAAAATTAACTAACACACATGAAAAATCTATATTTTTCAAACAAACTATTAAAACATATACAGGAATAGGAAAAGGTGCCTCATACTTAGAAATAAAAACACTCTACATCTGTTGGGCACAGATGTTAAAATTAGCAGGCAAAGAATCCTGTGCAATTATTATGAATACATTCAAACAATTTTTTTAAAAAGACGTTAAGAAAAACGTGATGACAATGATCCAACAGATAAAGGTCTCAGTAGATAAAAATGTAATTTCTAGAGTGGAGAAGTACAATGCTATGCTTGAAATAGTATATTCCCCAAACATTCATGGGCTAGGAGCTTGATCCCCAGTATGACACGCTGAGTGAGGGATGACAAAACCTTCTAGAGGTACGGCTAGTGGAAGAGGGTGAGAGCTTTGGCAGTACTGTCCTTGGGAATAATTAATGTGATGCTCACAGGACTCCAGTTAGTTCTTATGAGGGTAGATTGTTATAAAAACAGTGAGCCTACCCTCTGAATCTCTGCTTCCTGTTTCACCACGTGATCTCTTCTGTACATGCTTCTGTCATTGTGATACCACTAGCCCTGAGGCTGTCACCAGAGGCCAAATAGGTAAGGCAATATCAACTTGGACTTTCAGACTTCAAAGCTATAAACCAAATAAACCTCTTCTGTGTGTGAGTGTTTTTATTGCTGCTGTTTGTTGTGCTGCAGATTGAATCTGCCTTTGCAACGAGAGGCAAGCATTCTGCCAGCAAGCAACACCCCCAGTCCCAACCTCTTTTCTTTGTAAAGTACCCAGACTTGAATATTTTGTTAGACCAAGAGAAAAATGAACTAATATATATACTAATGAAAATACACAATTCACTTGATGGGATCCAGAGCAAATTTGAGGTGGCAGAAGAAAGAATAGATGAACTTGAAGACAGGCCAGTGGAATTAACCCATCTACAGAATAGAGAGAAGAAAACTGAATCAAAATGGATAGAGCATCAAAAACTGCAAAATAGAATTAAATGTACCAATATGTGCTTAAGGAGAATCTCAGAAATAGAGGAATATGACATAGTTAATACTTTACATCAAAAGCAATAGATGCCAGAAGGCAGAAAAATGACATATTAAAATGGATGAAAGTAGAAAACTGCCAACCAAGAATTATATATCCAACAAAAAAATTTTTTAAATAAATGCTCAGAAATAGTACAGACAGTAACACGCAAATGCACAGAAAAAAATAAAAACTATTAAAAATAATATATATGTCTATGAACATGAAAGCATATACTGAATATACACTTGTTTTCTATACACTATATTAAAATGCAATTATTTTAATGTAATAATATTAGCTCTTCGTTGCTGGATTTTAAATCACACTTCCTGTAGTATATGTGATAATGACACTAAATAAGATGAAATAGTGTCATGCCTGAGTGAAGGATAAGGGATTAACTGCATATAAACACAAAACAATTTTTGGAGATTAATGGTGGTATTGTAAAACTGGATTGAGAGGATAGTACACAATGGTGTAAATTTATTCATAATCATCTCATTATACCATGGTTGGATGTTATTGTATGTAAACAATACCTCAATACCTCAATCATTTTGCCAAAACAAGAAACAAAATCAAAAAACATTCTTTACCAAAATGCAGATAATTTTTTTCAACAATGAAACAATACAGTCTATGCAGTTACAGTTGTTTAAGCATCAAAGTTGGGTGAAGGACAGGAACAAAAATTTAAAGCTAATGTATACTCAGAAAACAGAAAAACAGAATAATTAGTAAGATTGATACTGGGAAGATTCAAAAGCTGTTTTAAAAAGACCATGAAGGTGCCCTTAATATTCTGCCAAGAATTTGGGTTTTATAGGGTTCTCAATTACACTTATGTAATATTTTAAAGAAGCATAGTGTGAATAAGGTAGAGATCCAAAATTTTTCATGCATCTATTTACTTAATCCTCAGAAAGATTAATAACAGTGAAAACTTTTATATTTATATCAATTTTGCAAGTAAGATGGTTGGATTTTCCCCAAGGTAAGAACTACAGTCAAAGTTGTAGAGATGGCATGTGAGAGGAGTATAGGTGGGTACGAACTTACGTCTCAGCCCTTTCTGTCTTCAGAGTACTGTCTAAATGTTATCAAAGTCTGCCTCGTAACTGTGGCATAATTACCTCTTCCCTACGTAATATATAGTACTTCTACTACTCTGATTGAAGAAAGAAAATCAAATACTTGTTAATTACATGTTTCTCCTATTAGTAATAATTGGGAAAAGGAGGAATTCGGAGTTAGAAAAAGAAAAGCGAAGCAAATGTAAGCTTATGTCTGGTTTTCCAATGCAGTAGCTTTACAAGAAATAAAGGAATATAAGTCAGAAGCTTGCACCCTATTTACCGAGTCTATTTGTTAGGAGCAGAGAGTTAAGACCTGCGTAAGCAGAACCAAAGTACCTAAGTCAGCTTAATTGTGTGCTCTAGCATAAAGTCCTCAAGGGAAGAATTAAAGTAACCAAAAGAAATATATACATGAAGATTTAGTAAATAAAGATACAAGCAAGGCATACAATTCTGCATTAAAAAGAAGGAAATCCTGCCATGTGTCACAGCAAGGATGAATGTGGAGGCCACTATGCTAAGAGAAATAGAACAATCACAGAAGGGTGGATACTGCATGATCCCACACAGATGAGGAATCTAGAGTCATCAAATCACAGAGCAGATGGAAGAGTGGCAGCCAGCAGGAACTGTGGGGAAGGAGAAATAGGGAGTTGAGATTTAGTAGGTATAAAGTTTGAGTTATGTGAGGTTAATAAATTCTAGAAATCTGCTGTACTTCATCATACCTATAGTTAGCAATAGCTTATTTTGCACTTGGACAGCAGGTCTTTTTTTTTTTTTTTTTTTTTTTTTTTAAGAGAGAGGGACGGTGAGAGAGACAGAGAAAGAGAGAAACAACTTTATTGAGTTTTTCACGTGGCCTTAGTTGCTCCAACACTCAGTTGTGTACGTGGATGCTGGGGTTTGAACCCAGGTCCTCGTGCTTGCCAGGCAAGCGCCAAAACCGCTGAGCCACCACTCCAGCCCCGACAGCAGGTCTTTTACCTTAAAGAGCACAGATGAAATTTAGAGATGACAGATATGTTCATTACCTTGATTTCGGTGATGGATGTATACATATGTACAAACTCATCAAATTGTATATATTAAATAATTGCAGTTTTCTGTATATAAATTGTACTTCACTGAAGATGCTCAGCAATAACTGAAGTTTTTTTTTTTTTAATCTGAAGCATCAAAATGACTATTTCTGCAAAGGCTTTAGGAGTCACAAAATACAAAGGCATAATTCCAGATGAAACTTTGTGCATGTTACCTGCAACATAACAGAATGAAGACCAATAATCTTTATTTAAACATGAAGGAGGAATATTTTGAACAAAGCTGCTTTGTGGATCATTACGCGTGTATATCACTGGTTTACAATGTGAATGGCACCCCTAGCAATGTACTATGTGCAAACGGCTCCACCACACACACAGGTCCTGATGTCAACAGCTTCTAATAAGCAAGAAATGGAATACTGGAAATATTTATGTAGGACCTATTATTACTATTTTGACCTATGATGTCAAAGATAGGTTATTTGATTTCTTGCTTATTTTATCTTTATGAAATAAAACAAGATTTATAAAACTTTCCTTGAAACCTATTTCCAATTCATTGGTTTATGTATTTAAACCACAAATTCTTTTGCTATGAAGATCTTTAGCAGCACACAATGCTTGTGACTGAGATGGAAAAGCAAGATTCCAAATTTCATTTAAAATTTGAAACTGTCTGCCAAGAAAGCGATGTGCAAATTTTCAATCTAACAAAAACCTCTAACTCATAATATCACTGATAGAGTTTGTTGCCAACAGTAGAAATGAATTTTCCACACCAACCTATGGCACTAAGGACACTTTTAATACATCCCCTGAAATGGATTACATACCAAGGTCCTCCTGATAGTATAAAAGACTTATTTAAGTTCACACAAAGACTAGAAAAAAATCAAAAGTAGAAAGATTTCCTGATTTCTGTCTAATTCAATGCTTCTGAGATTTCTGTTGAAACCCTGGATTTATAATCTTTGGGATGTAACAAACATATTCAAGTAATTTATATTCTGGTTTTTAGGTTACCAAGAACCCAATTACATTATAATTAATGTTGTAAGTGTGTAGACCTCAAAGTTTATCTTGTAAGTTAAGATTTATTGAGCCAGGCACAATTTTATAACATTTTATGTGTGTAATTTCATTTAATAGATAAAGGAGGTAAACACTATTATCTTATTTACTAATGAAGAAACTAAGGTTCAGAGAGATGAGGTAATTTTTCCAATAGTAGAAATTGAACAGTGGAATTAATAATATTAATCACAACCAACTATTTGGAGCATTTACAATATTAATCATAGCCAAATATTTTGGGCATTTATAGTGTGTCAGGCATTCTTATAAACACTTTATACATATTAGCACACTTAATCTTCTCAAATTTGTGAGGAAGATTTTCTGCTTCCCTATTGCACAAATGAGGAAATTAATGCACAGAATCTAAGTAAATTTACCCAAATTCTGCAACTAGGAAGCAAGCAAGGTGAGAAGATGTGAACACAGCCCACAGAGCTTGGCTACTTTGCCTTGCTCTTGTCTACTATCACCACATTACTAAGCCAAACGTTTAAATCACCTCACTGAAAGGCCTATTTTTTAGTCAGGGTTCTCCAGAGAAACAGAACCAATAGAATATAAATACATACATGAGAGGCAATTCATAGGAATTTGCTTACATAGTTCAGAAGACTAAGAAGTCCTACAATCTGCCATCCTCCACCTAGGGAACCAGGAGAGCTAGAAGTACAAGTCAGTCCCAGTTGGAGTCCAAAGTCCCAAGGGCCAGGAGTTCCAAAACCCAAGGATATAAGAAGATGAATGTTTCAACTCCAGCCGGGAGAATGAACTTGTACTTCCCCAGCCTTACAGTTCATTTAAGCTCTCAACCAATTGGATGATGCCCACCCTCATTGAGGAACACCACTGGCCTTTCTCAATCCACCAATTCAAATGCTAATCTCTTCCAGGGACTCTCACTGACACACCTACTATAATATTTTACCAGCTTTCTGGTACTCCCCTCCATCTCCAGTGTGTCCTGGCTCTAAATTCAACCTTTATTTGTTATCAATATTACTGACACACCAATTTGCAACAGAGAAAATTAAAATGCAGAAAAAAATATTTCCAGGGGTGTTTTGCTTATTTGCAAACACAATCAACAGCTATATATTGTTTATGTCAATAATGAATTACATTTATGTCAGTGGTCACATGAAATAATATTGCACATGACATCATAGTCACATTAGTGCTCATAAATGTGCTCTGTGATGTTCACACAAGCAAGAAACTGCCCAAGAGAATATTGTGGAGAACATATCTTTGTTGATAAGTAATGCATGACTGTAGAGCTAAAGCATAGGGAAAAAAATGGGATTGTGTTGTAAGAAAAGCACTCCTTACATTTTCTGTAGATATCATAGAAATATTTAAGTGTATTTGAATATAACTTTTAAAGTTAAATTATGATAGGAAATAAGAATAAAGCTAATTTAAGGGATTGATGGACTATATTTTAAATTAAATTTGCAGAACATCTTTATCTCCAAAATTATTTTTCAGAGTGATTTATTAGAAATTAAATTCTTTAATTAATTAATTGTGTGTGGTGGGTGGCTAGGGACCAAACCCAAGGCCTTGCTCATGTTAGGTAAGTGTTCCACTGCTGAGTTATATCCCCAGTCTCCTAATTTGATTTCAAAATAGGAGAATACTTTTCATATACACTTGCAAATTTCAATCATTTATAGCATAATATGTCATATTTTGTCTTGTGAATCGGATTTTTTAAAATTTTGTACAGCTTTTAATCTCAGATTTTTCTTTTAATTTTTATTATAGATTTTTATTTCTTTGTAGTTTTTTCCATTTTTCGTCCTTTAAATAACCCCAATCCTTCTTACCCAAAAGACTACATCCTGCTTTTTAATATTTTTATCACTCCATGTTTCTTTATTTAACTTGGGGATTTTGAAGCCTCATGCATGCTAAGCAGGAGATCAACCACTGAGCTACTCCCCTAGCCTTCCTCCCTTAATCTTTTAAGTTTTTCAGAGAGTAATTGGTATGGTCTAAAGTTTAGCTATTTTAAAAGTATTGATGCACTTATAATATTTTTTTCTCCCAACATAAGATGTATATCATTATTCTCATTTACTAATGAAAAAAAATACTCTTTAAAGCTAAATGTTTTGCCTAGAATGTTAAAATGAGGTAACCAGTAGATGTTTAGCTCAGACATTTAACTTCTGCCCTAAATATGAGTCATATGCAAATATAGTGCCAAATTCATACCATATATGTAATACAGAAATAGGAGTCCAAACATATAATATAAAAACAGTACTTGAACTTCTAAAACCCTTCGTGTTTGGAATGGATGAGAGTTTGATATAATTAAAGACAAAGAAGGGAAATGATGAAATAGAATCCACAAGATAAAAATAAGAAATCAATCTTTAAGAAAAGATAGATTTGGAAAAAAATATAGAAGATTCCAGGATATAAGAAGAGCATGCTTCCTCTAGAAAAAAATGTACCAACACCAGCAGAATTAAAAAAAAAAATCCATTCATAGGAATACCAAGCAATATAACTTTCATTTTTTAAATTTTTTTTTATTTTTTATTTTTATTAGATGTATATAGAGATGTATAGGGGGAAACATTATCAAACCATCAATAACCAACGTATATATACTTAGTTATCCAGGGGTAATGCCAAATCATGGATGCCCAGCTTGGGTTTCCCCTGTTGCTGTTTCCCTCAGAAGAACTCTTACGTTAAATGGTATCTTGTGGAGCAATGGCATCTGCTTCTGAGATGGTTCCCCCATATTCCCACCCTCCAGTCTCCTAGGAATTCTTCATATACCCTCCCCCCTCCCCATTCCCCTCCCTCCGCCTCCAAGTAACCTAGGGAGCCATCCCCCTATTGTGTTGAGAATCCTACAATTTGAAGTTATTGTTAGGTTATCCGTCTAACCTACTGCTTCCCCATGTATTCTAGCTTCCACAGATGAGAGATACCATTCGGCCCTTGAGTCTCTGAGATTGGGATACTTCACTAAGCATAATTCTTTCCATCTCCATCCATTTGGCTGCAAAAGCCATAATATCGTCTTCTCTAATGGCCGAGTAGAATTCCATTGTATATAAGGACCAAAGCTTTTGTATCCACTCGGTGAATATGAAGGGCATCTGGGTTGGTTCCATAGTCTAGCTATAGTAAATTGAGCTGCTATAAACATTGATGAAGCCGTATCACTATAATATGCTGATTCTAACTCTTTTGGGAAAATACCCAGGAGTGGGATAGCTGGGTCATAAGGTGGTTCCATTCTTAATTTTTTGAAGATTCTCCACACTGCTTTCCATAGTGGCTGAACAAGTTTACAGTCCCACCAGCAGTGTTACAGTGTTCCTCTTTTCCCACAGCCCCTCCAGCATCTGTCGTTGTTTGTATTTTTCATTTTTGCCACTCTAACAGGAGTGAGGTGGTATTTCATTGAAGTTTTGATTTGCATTTCCCTTATAGATAATGATGTAGAGCATTTTCTCATATATTTATGGGCTTTCTGGACTTACTCTCATGAGAAGTTTCTTTTTAGATCCATAGCCCATTCATTGATTGGATTATTTGTGATTATGGTGTTCAGCTTTTTTAGTTCCTTGTATATTCCGGATATTAGCTCTCTGTCTGAGGTGTGGCAGGTGAAGGTTTTCTCCCATTCTGTTGGTTCTCTCTTGATGCTCTTGACTAGATCTTTAGCTGTGCAAAAACTTTTTAGTTTAATTGCATCCCATTCATTTATTTTTGATTTTACAGCTTGAGCCATGGGAGTTTTGTTAAGGAAGTAGCTGCCAACGCCTACATGCTGTAGTGTTGACCCTACTTCTTTTTCTAGTAATTTTAAAGTTGTTGGCTTAATATCCAGGTGTTTGATCCATTTTGATTTAATTTTTGTGCAGAGCCAAAGATAAGGATCCAGCTTCAGTTGTCTACATATGGCTGTCCAGTTTGTCCAATACCATTTGTTGAACAGGCTATCTTTCTTCCACAGTTACTTTTGCCCCTTTTATCAAATATCAAATAGTTAAGGATATGGGGGTTTGTCTCAGGATCTTCTATTTGGTTCCACTGGTCTTCAGTTCTGTTTTGATACCAATACCATGCTGTTTTTGCTTCTACGGCTCTGTAGTATAATTTCAGGTCAGGGATTGTGATACCCCCTACTTCTTCCTTTCTATAATGTTTTGGCTAGTTTGGGTCTCCTGTTATTCCAAATGAACTTGAGAATTGCTTTTTCTATATCTGTGAAGAATGCCATAGGTATCTTAATGGGGATTGCATTGAATCTGTATAGGGCTTTGGGTAGAATGACTGTCTTCATTATGTTGATTCTGCCTAACAATGAGCATGGTATGTTTTTCCATCTACTCAGGTCTTCTGTAATTTCTTTTTTTAGTGTTTGATAGTTTTCTTTGTAGAGGTCCTTAGCATCCTTTGTAAGGTTAATGCACAAGTATTTCATTTTTTTGGAAGTGATGGTGCATGGGAGAGATTTTCTGATTTTGTCTTCTGCGGATTTGTTGCTGGAGTAAAGAAATACTAGTGATTTACTGGAGTTGATCCTGTAGCCAGCTACTTGGCCGAAAAGACCTATAAGCTCTAGGAGTTTTCTGGCCAATGTTAGTCAGTCTTCTAGGTATAGAATCATGTCATCATTGAATAGAGATAACTTAACTTCCTCTTTTCCTATATGAATACCTTTGATTTCCTTGTCTTGCCTGATAGCTGTGGCAAGGGTTTCAAGGACTATATTAAACAAGAGTGGGGAAAGCGGACAGCCTTGTCTCATACCTGAATTCAGTGGAAATGCTTTCAGTTTTTCTCCATTGAGGATAATGTTGGCTGTGGGTCTGTCGTACATGGATCTGACATAGTTAAAGTATCTTCCCTTGATCCCTATCTTTTCCAAAGTTGTGAGCATAAAGTGGTGTTGAATTTTATCAAATGCCTTCTCTGCGTCAACTGAGATGATTATATGATTTTTGTTTTTAACTCTGTTTATATGGTGAATTACATTTATTGATTTGTATATGTTGAACCAGCCTTATTTTCCTGGAATGAAGCCTACTTGATCATAGTGTATTATCTTTTTAATGTGCTTTTGTATCTGATTAGCTAAAATTTTATTAAGGATTTTTGCATCAATGTTCATCAGGGAAATTGGTCTGTCATTTTCTTTCCTTGACATGTCTTTGTTGGACTTTGGAATCAGTGTAATATTTGCCTCATAAAAAGTGTTTAGGAGTGATCCCTCTCTATCAATTTCCTGGAAGAGCTTGTGGAGGATCGGTGTTAGTTCTTCTGTGAAGGCTTTGTAGAATTCTGCCATATATCCATCCGGACCTGGGCTTTTTTGGGCGGGGAGAGCTTTGATTACTGCTTCAGTTTCGTCATGCAATATAATTTTCTTGAATCCTGGAAAATCCTTGGCCATCGTCTTCCTGGCTATCCTTAGTCTTCTCCAACTCTGCAAATTCTATTAGAAATATACGGCAGTAAATCCTGTATGGAATACATTTTAGATTTCCTTTCATATACTCACTTTTGGGTGACTAGCTTGCATTACATTTTTTAACCTTTTAAAATTATTTTGTTGACCCTTTAATTAAAATATTCTATGTATACACGTATATATAAGTGTATGTATATAACCACAGGTATGTTTGTGTATATATATACATTTCTCTAATTCAAGAACAGAATAAAAGGAAGACATTTTCAGATATACAAAGACTTTAAAAGTTTATTGGTAAAGACTCACTCTTGCTTTTTACTACTAAAGGATGTACTTTAACTTGAACCCAAAGAAGCAATAGAGAGCAAAGGAAACAGGTTTGTAAAAAGATAAATGGAAGAGAGGTAGAGACCGGGAATCGTCTCCTTTGCCAATGTGTTGCCAGAACCAAGGAAAGGGCTAAAAAGCATACAGAATACTGTGAATATTTGCTGTTAGATTAAACAAAAAAAGTGTTATCTTCAAAAATAATTTAATTTTAGATTTAGAAACAAGATGGAATAATAATGTTAAAGGTGGCATATTGGAGAGAAGTTAAGTATCCTGGTTTACTAGTAAAGAAAAGGATAGAAATATTGATCAATTTAGGCTTTTCTTTTCATTTCCTTTTTTCTTTTCTTTCTTTCTTTCTTTCCTTGTTTTTTAGAAAGAGGGACAGTGAGAGAGAAAGAGAGAGAGAATCAATATTAAATATTAAATAACAATATTAAATATTTAAAGACAGCTATTAAAGCAAAGAAAATACTACACATGACTTTGAAACCAGAAGAAACAAAATGGAGTAAACTTCAGTAATCTAATATACTCTGATATAGAAGAGGGGAAAAAACAATAAATAATTGAAAGAGAAATGATCCAAACAAGCCCAAATATTTCTGTGTTTATGATAAATAAAAATGGTCCAGTGCAGACTGGTGGTGAAGCTCAGTATGCAGGAGGCCCTGATCATTTGAGGAGAATGTTCTTTGAAAAATAGTGCCAACACAACCAGTTCCTCCTTCCCAGGTATGTGTAGGGAGAAGGACTATGTGATGAGATGGGGAATGCTAACCTTCATTCACTAAAGGGAACTGGGCTTCAGTGAGACACCAAGAGTAAAACTTAGTCCATGGACTGGGCAATGACTCCTCCTCAGGTTGTCTCAAAGTTGCAATTTGGCCTAAGTAACTGTGGTGATGAGCCATTAGGGTGTGCTGTCTCCTGCGTTAGTTGGTTGGGGTTGGGTATTATGAATATTTGTCTAAGATCACACACAGAACGCATAGACAAAGAGCAAGGCTGTGGCCTTTTAAAATCTTATCCTAGAAAGCTACTTCAAAGGAAGAAGTATGAAGGGATTACACAGTATGCTCTGTGTGGTCTAGGCTACCAGTGAAGCAGAGATTATTAGATGCCAGTTAAACCTGGGGAAAGCACTGTTGTAGGATGCGTTGAGTTTTAGGTAAAAGAGCCAGAATCTCAGGTCCCACAGACAGGAGTGTCCACCTCAACTGTCTGCCACATCCGGAGAGTGGACAAATCATTCTTCCTTTCCTACTGGCCTCTGTTGTTCAGCACTGAAGGTCAAGCCAGAAGCAGGAACAAAGTACACACCTTTCAGTCAAAATAATGCATTTGTCAGTATAAACACTGGAAAAATGGAACGTAGAATAAACAGCATGAAAGGATATTCCATAATGATAAGGGGAGCAAATCACAAGATACACTAATCATAAACTTTTACACAATTAACAATGTAACATTAAAATACAACATGCAAATGTATTATCCAGGGCAATTAGAAAGGTAAGTAAAAAAAAAAAGTAAATCTTTTTTTTTTTAAAGAAAGTTGTAGGTCAACAAGCTAAAAATAAATACACAAAAGAATTTAAAAGTATATTCATTTATCAAGTTAATAGATATATGAGGGACTTCATAGCATACAGAAAAGAATATGTATTCCTTTCAAGAACTGGATATTTCTGAAAAATGATAAATGCCAACATAAAAAGAAGGTATTAACAGTTGAAAGACAATATGTCAATCGCATATTAATGTGTAAAATATAGCAAAATGGAAATGTCATTATCTTACCCTCAAAACTTCCAAATAAAAATAAATAAAATTAGAAATTATCTCATAATTACAGATTTAAAATACTGGAAATGGCACAAATTAAAACTCATGAAATGGCTGGGGATATAGTTCAGTGGTAGAGTGCTTGTGTAGCATGCTTAAGGCCTAAGGTCTGATCTCCGGAACTGCAAAAAATTAATAAACAAATCAACAAAAATCTCATTAGATGCTTCTAAATTATTGTTTAAGACATTTATAGTCTTAAATCAATATACTAGGGGATACAAAGTGAGCCAACATTAAACTTAGAAGATAGAAAACAAAAACTGATTCCATAAAAATAATAGTTAGAAAATGCGTGGAAATTAATGAAATAGAGTACAAAGTAAAATTAAAGATTGTTTTCTGTACTTAATCTGTGAAAAGAATAATAAAATAAATTTCTGGAAAGATTGATTAAAGGGAAAATTAGGGTCAATAAGTATCATAAATGATGAAGAGAATATAACTCAAGATAAAGCCATGATTAAAAAAATACAATATAATCATGCCAACTCCATGGTAATATTTAAAATATTTAGACAAAAAAGCAGAAAAGACTATTCAATTTATTCCTGAAATTTTCAGAAACCTAATATTCAAAGCAGAATTAAATGTCAGCTTTACTTTGGTGAGGAAATCCTAAATGAAAGCTTAACAAATGAAATGCAGAAGCATTGATAAAGAAATTATAACCAATTGAGTTTTTCAAATAATGCAAGAATGATTCTAAGCAGGAATATTCATTAATATAAGATACATGAATAGATTAAGATGGAGAAGAATGCTATTACTTTGCAAATGTTTGCTACCTAGCATTCAATAAAAGTACTCATTTGGGGTTTTAAGAAAATGTTAAACAAGAATAGAAAAGCTTAAATATTACTTTTAAAGGTGAAACTTTACAAGTATTCTCCATAAAGTCAGGAAGAATTCTTTGAGGTACTAATTAGACTTAAAAAAAGAAGTTAAGAAAACTGGAATTAACAATGAAATAATGAAATAAAGGGGGCATTTCCTTTTCTCAGTGGCTCTGTGAATGGGCAGCCCACACTCATCCATCTACAGACTTTCTATTGAAGGCAATGGGATTAGTGTGAGGTTTAAGTACAAACAAGCAATTGAGATCTACCCTTTGAAAGATTTCGTATGCAAGATGTTAAAGAGGGGCAAGGGCCTTGTCACCCTGGTGGAAGGCCAAGTCCTCATGTTTAAAACCTTATGAACTCTGGGTGATCAAACCTGTTGCAGTAAGAAGTCAGGGTAACCTAAGTCTCAAGCATACAAGTTGTTCAATTTTAAAAGCTTTCTTATGGTCACTAAACTTTTCAGACAAACACTCCCTATGAACTAATTGGTAGCAAATGTTAATTTGAAAACTTAAGCTGGCTTCCAGTTATAGTGGTTTGGTTTTGAGTCTTAAAAATAAAAATAAAAAAATAAAATAAAGAGAGAAATTGTGTGAATATCTTCCAAGGCTTCAAAATTCCAGTCGCCAAATCCTATTGTTCCTTAGTTGTTAACACTGAAGTGACTGAAGTGAACCCTCTAATCCCAGGGTTAGGGAAGCCACTCTCTATTCTTTATATCTTGAAGGTAATTTCTTCTGATCTGTCTCCTGCCTTTTCCTACTGTCATTGTCGAGATTTGTTGAAACACGTTTGTGAAACCCTCCTAACATTTTGAAATCTTGAGGATTACCAGCAGGCATTCTCTGTAGAGATGTCTACCCATTCTTAGGATTCCTATACTTTTTCCTCTAGCTGTGTGGAAGCAAATTTTATGGAACATCATGGTGTGAACTAAATCTGAGTATCTCAGCAATTTTCTTCTTATCTAGTAATTCCAGATACCTCAGGCAGCATGACTTTTTCATTCATAAACTCTGAATTTGTTATTACATAATAATGTTCTCACATTTCATCAGTCTGCGCCGGGGAAGGAGGTGAGCAGCGAGGTGCACAGGAAGGCCCATATCTGATCATGCACACGGATGTTTCACCTGCACTGAATGGACTCATTGCCTTTTTTGTATATTTTCTAAACCTTTCCTCTGCTACTCTGTTCTTACCACCTCCTTTAAATTTTGGGTTAAAAGTCACATCTTCTAAAGACCACCTTTTATGAGCTGTACCTGAGCTGATTATATCTCTCAATTTAAGGTCAAAATTATAGATTTTGATTTTTAATCACTGTCATAAATATTTTCTAAATGAATACTTTTTACTTCCCCATTGCATATCATACTT
>PVKS010013923.1:30485-49715 GCA_004027875.1 Aplodontia rufa | reverse complement strand
AGATGGCTTCATTAACTACATTCTCCTGGTAAAACTAGAAGAGACTGTTGTGTTTTAGGGGAGAAGATCATGTCACATCAAACAATGATGTAGTTTTTTTTTTTAATTTCTTTTGGAAGAGTCCAAAGGATCATGTATATGAAGTGATATTTAATTTTTTAAATAAGGGTGAACAGAAGATATTGAAATCCACATTCAGTACTCTTCATAACTTCATAGCAGCTATCCTTCGCTGATTGCTTATTGAGAATCTGCCTTCCCCCACATATTTTACATGCATGTTTAAATATCATGGCCACAGTGAATCTATGAGGAAGTGTTTGTATTGCAATTTTACAGATGAGATTAAATCACCTGGAAGTGATTCTCTCCAATCTCCCAGAATAAAATGCTATTTGTACGCACAATGAGCTTATTGATTTGCAGGTATGTTTACACACATGGCTCACACGCTATTTGATCTCCAAAACTTGGGTGGTGGGTTGAGCAGGTATGAATGCATTGATTCTAGAAAAGAATGGGTCAGGCAGACCAATTCCCTGGAAGGACATCCACAGTTAGTATGTGACAGAATCAGGCCCAGATGGAGGTCTTTTGATGAGCTGACTCAAGTCCCCTCCCTCTATAGCACACTCCTTGAAAGGGGCATCTGCAACTACGGCACTATGACCATGCTTAGAATTGAAAAGATTTCATAAGCATATTTTATTCTCTCTTTTTTTCTGAGTTCAGAATGACATGGTAGAATTTGTCCAAAGCCAGTATTTCTACATGAATGCTTTATATATATTTTTTATTTTTGCAACTCCTCCACAACACTATGAATGCTTTGTAAAATTTAAAAGGTAAATTATCTGTATCTCTTAAAATAGAAGGATTTAAAAGTGAGTTATTGGGACTGGGAGTTTAGTTAGGTAGTAGAGTACTAGCCTAGCTTGTATGAGAGCCTGAGTTAAATGTCCCACATTGTAAAAAAAAGTGAATTCTTTATCATGCTATTAATTTCTGATCCAATTGCTATCCATGATGTTTGTACTTAGAAAAAAAATATTTTTAAAGAAACATTTAAACAAAGTATGATAAATTGTACATATTTGTTCAATGTGGCCATTGAATTTATTGATTGTTCTTCTGAACAATGAAAACAAATACATAACACATTTTAATTAAAATTATCTTTTACTGAAAAATTTAATAAATTGTATGCCTAGGTAATGTGAAGATCATTGAAATAAATTGATTAGAAGAAATCATACCCAATCAGATTTAAATAGTGCTTACACAAATTATTTACCGTGTGGCATTGGACTTATTGATATTTCCAAAATTCAGTTTCCTTATCTATAAAAATAAAATAGCAACCTCACAGGGTGACTAGAAGATATAATGCCCTTCATGTATTGCTTGCCATGAATGAAATGCTCTGAAAAAAAGTTTAGTCTTCTTCCTGCATATCTGTCTGAATGATAAAGAGCAAGGAATCCCCCTGCAAAACCTATTTTATGTTAGGAAACACCAGTCTAACTCACTATGGCAGAAAGGGAGACCACGACTTTCTCAAAGCAGAAATTTTCTTTTATGAAAGGTCCAGAAATAGAGGAATAATCTGGAATTCTGAGGTGGTCCTAAAGGAAAATACAATTTCAGTTGGGTAGAAAATGATGAAAGCAGAGATGTTGACCTAAATGGAATCTGAGCGGGAGCCACTCAATAGTTATTCATCTACTCATTCAGGGAATATTTGGACACCTGTAAGGGCAGGCACAGTTCTAGGTGTTGGGACTGCAGAGGTGAAGTTGATAATCAAAGCGTCATTGTCATGCAACGGATGGCTCAGAGAGGCTTGGTGGTAACATTTAATAGCAAGATTGAAGTTAGTTCATTAGATAATAGGTGAGCCTTCCCAAGCTGAAGAAGAAAGACAGGAGCCTTATAAAATCCAGAAGGGTCAAGATGTGACATGAATTAGTGTCATGAGCACCTGCCTGCCAGCTGCTGCTCACGTTCTACAGGGAAGTTTCTAGAAGAGTTTAACTCTTCTCATGAAACCACAGATATTCAAGCTCAGGTTTGCTCCAACAGACTTGGAAGATTTGTATAAACTACAACATGACATTTTCAGAAGATTCAACCACAGCCTCAGAATAGAAAGTCTTTTACTTTGGTGAAGGAGTACTGAAGGAAATTTTAATTACTCAGACAATTCAGTACAAAACAGATTTCTTAAAATAGTGAATTATAGCATATGCATCAAACTCATTATAAATAATGCCTTTCATCCATTTTTCCATGCCAATCCACTAAAAACATAAAACGTTCAATTCTTTTTTTTTTCTGTACCAGAGATTGAACCCAGAGGCACTTAACCACTGAGCCTCATCTTTATTATTACTATTGTTTTTAAATTTTGAGACAGGGTCTCACTAAGTTGCTTAGGACCTAAGTTGCTGAGGCTGGTTTTGAATTTGCCATCCTCCTGCCCCAACCTCCCAAGCCACTGGGATTATAAGCATGCACCCTGGTACCTGGGGAGTTTAATTCTTATAATGGAGCTTTTTCTAGAATTTGTTCCGTGGTTTCAACGTGTTAAGTTAGCGAATAGTTGTAAATGTTTGTCTACTTAAATATAAATAATTAAAAATAGCTGCTCAAGAAAGAACTATCTATGCAGTATATTAAACCACATAAAATGCAAAAAAAAAAGCTGTTCACAATTCACAACACGTACTGAGAGGTCATCCCATTTTAGGGACTGTGTAAAGCACATTTTATACCCAGAAGTCACCTAAAATATCATCTATCCAGAGATATTATTCCAGCTTATCACAGTAAGAGTACTGAAAATCAAGGCTATCTCTACAAAACATCAACTCAGTAAAAGATGATGAAGGAGGATTTGTATTCCCATTTTACCAGGATCGAGGCTCAGAAATGACTTGTAGTGAATTGTCTGAGTAATTAAAAGTTCCTTCAGAACTCCTTCACCAAAGTAAAAGATTTTCTGTTTCTGAGGCTGTGATATGAATCTTCGGAAAATGTCACAAGCCATTTGACCCAGCTAATCTCACTCCTCATAGGATCTAAAATTAGCACACTACAGGGATGCAGCTACATCGATGTTCATAGCAGCACAATTCACAATAGCTAAGCTATGGAGTCAGCCAATGTGCCCTTCAACAGACGAATGGATAAAGAAGATGTGGCATAGAAACAAATGGAGTATTACTCAGCCATGAGGAAGAATGGTGTTATGTCATTTGCTGGCAAATGGATGGAACTGGAAGATATCATGCTAAGCCAGTCTCAAAAAACCAAGCATTGAATGTTCTCTCTGATCCGAAGAAACTAACTCAAAATAAAGGAACAGAGGAATAGACAAAAGGGAAGGAAATGGAGGAAGGAAGAATGAGGCAGAAAGTTTATGGTGTGAATCAGATTAACTTTCCTGTGTTCATATATGAACATACCACACTGAATTTCATCAAATGTACGTCAACAACTCTAAATTTAAAAATATATATATTTATTGGTAAATAACAGAAAGATCAGTAGAGTAGAGGGAAAAGAATGGGGGAAGGGGAAATACTGGGGACCGAATCGGAATAAGTTGTACTTCATGCTTTTATAAAAATGCCAATGTTTACCCTATTGTCAAGTATATCTAAAATGTACACGGGGTTAGAGAAAGGGGGCGGAAGGGGAAATGCTCAGAACTGAGTTAAAACAAGGTATCCAAACTCGTATAATTATGTCATTGTATAATCTTATGTCCTATATACCTGAAAAAGAATGAATGAAAATACAGTAACATTCCTGTTTTTGATCCGGTTCTCTAGAAGCAGAGTTTGCACAGTGATTCTGGGGCCCTTGATTCCCTGGGGAGTGCTCACCAGGCCATGAGAGAGGGATGTAGGATAGAGTCAGACAAGGATGTGGTTTACTTGGTCTCAGTCAGAGGCTTGGTGCTGCCTGACCCACTGGGCGCTGACGTGTGAACTGTCCCAGAGTCAGTCCCACCTGAGGCAAGGGAGCCAGCTCTTGTACCCCAGTGTTGGACAGGTACTGGCTGTGTGTTTACCATGGGGCAGGGTGTAAGTCCTGGAGCAAGGTGGTATCCATCTAGCCAAAGCTAACTATCTAGGGCAGAGGCAGAGACTGCTATGCAGTTGGAACAGGATCTGGGTGCTGATCCGGGTCCACCACAATTATCTCATTTTACAAGCATATCTGAGCCAGGTCCGGGGGCATATGCTGGTAATCCCAGTGACTTGGGAAACTGAGGCAGGAGAATTGCAAGTTCAAAACCAACCTCAGCATGTTTGCAAGGCCCTGTCTCCAAATAAAAATATAATTTGAAGAAAGGGCTGAGGATATGTCTCAGTGTTTAAGTGCCCATGGGTTCACTCCCTGGTATCTCCCCACTAAAAAAATAAAATATGAAAGCATATTTGAAAGTTAGCACCAGGCTGGGGAATACCAATACTACACCACAATTTTTCTTTTAGCCAAAACATTTCAGATGGAAATCCCATGTGGCACTCCTGAGAAGATGATGGGTAGGTACATAGATGACAGACAGACAAACACAAAGACCGATCAATGTGCTTTCCAGAATTCACACTTAGAACACACAAGCAGTCTTTGAAAAGGGGACCCCGGGTAACAAACTTTTAAAAATGTGAATTATCAAAGAGTAATTTGCAAGGCATTATTTGGAGGTGGGTCCTGTTCCCTCCTTCTCCCCTCCCATCTATCTATCCCCATCAGCTCCTCTTTGTGAAGAGACCTTCTGATACTGGCAAGGAAATGTGGATCCATTATCAAAAACATGCCCAAATCACTCTCGAGCACCACAAATGAAAACTGTCTCCCAATTCTGCAATCAAGGACGCTCATCAACTGCTGCTCATTGTAATCCCAAGCACTTCTCGTGATTAATGAATTCAACAATGCTATGTACAAAACATGGAGGTACCTCATCCTGCTGCTCAGGCGACAGCCTGAAGATTAGTGTCCCCAACACTGAAATAACTTCCACTACCCACGAAGACACCTCACTGCTGTCAGTTTCTCAGTTACGGTGATAATACTGTCATCACTCTCCTGAGATTGTGATTCATCCTTGATTACCAACCACCTGGGACCCTGCTTTCTTATAAATATGGCTTTTTCCATCACTTTAAAGAGTTACTATCAGAAATGTAGAGATAGTGACCATTTCCTACTTCTCCATGGCCCCTCCTTAAAGTATCTCCTTCTTTCAATTTTGGGTAGGCTCCCTGACCACGACATCACCCCCCTCCCTCCCCAAATCTGGCCATAGCACCCAGTGGAACCAAGCTGGGTTTCTCTTTTTTTTTTTTTTTGTTCCACATTTGTTTATTGGTGCCTTATAGTTGTACATCATGGTGGGGTTTGTTCTTACATATTCATATACACACACACTACAACAGTATAAATTGGCCAATATCCCTCCTAGTACTTTCTCCCTCCCTCACCTCCTCTAAGCCCTGGTCCGTTTCTTCTAATGATGTCCCTTTGATTTTTTTTTTAACTTTTCCTATTTTTTTAAAAAAATTTATTAAGAAATTTAGTTATTGTACAATCAAAAATGCATCCAATGAAACAATATGATATGTATATATATTCTTAAAATTAGATTTACCCCCTAGAGCCCACCCTATTCTCCCACCCTTACCCCTCCCCTCCCCCCTCCCCCTTCTCGATACATCTCTATGATTGCCCTAGGTTATGTGTCACTGTGCACTTGCTGGGTCTAATACATGAGGTTGACCACCTTTCACACAGGCCTGGGTCTATCTCCAGCCTCCACAGATGAGTGAAGACATTCGACTCCAGTGAAGTTAGCCTAACCCAGAGAGTCAAGGGTGGAATGTCTTCACTTCCTCCTATTTTGAGAATACAAACTAAGAAAAGTAGTATTGGACACTTGAACTGTGAGGTTAGAATCAAGCTTGGGGTAGATATAGTTTCCCTTGAGTACAAAGAAACAGAATAAAGTATTCAGAGTAAGAATCTAAGAAACCGAGCAAAGACGTAAAAGGAATCAAAGAGGAGATATAACAAGGGCCCAGTCAGATGATGTAAAAAAACTACTCACCGATTTCCAGTTCCCAGATTTTATCTCTCCTTCCCTCTCCCTCAAGAAACCTGACTTAACTTTTTGCCTTGTGATAACCCTGACTCCTTCCAATACATCCTCCTTTTTCCCCCATAAAAGGGTTACTTGGTTCCCCCAGTTTAAAAGGGTTACTATTCCTTGCAACCAAATGATTGTTGACATGTTAAAGGGTCAGAATAGATTGATTTTAAATACAAGCTCAGGCAAAGCGAAGTGGAGCATACATCCAACTGTTTGAAGGTATCTGTCATGTATTGGTATCAGAGACAATAGCTCTCTCTGTCCTCCTTAATAAACTTTGCTGGAGGTATCACCATGCCACCTACAAACTATATTTCTAGGCTTCTTTTGCAAGGAGGGGTAGCCAGGTTACAGGACCATATCCAACATGTGTTCTACGCTGGTCCCAGGGTCTCCAATCGGGATTGAGCCTCAGTTGCCCACAGTGCTGACATTTCGGGAAATGTGCCCACCATTGCTTTCTTGTCTCTGACACTCTCCCTTACCATGTTTCCTGGGATTACCTCCCAAATAAATTACTGTAGACTTTATTTCAGAGTTGGCTTTTGGGGAACCCAAAGGAAAACAAGAGTTAATGTTATGAAGCCATTTTTGGCCACTAGGGAACTCTGTGTCCAACCCAGAGAGTTCTGAGACACAGTACTCAGGGGATCCCAGGCTCAGCAACAGTCTCCTACAGCGATGACAAGGTCCATCGTGTGTTCTTGTACTGGTTTTTGTCTCCTTCCCTGGTTCACATCTCTGATCCCTCATTCTTACTCCCTGAGATTCCATCTTAAACATTACCCTGACAGATGTCTTTGAATTAGGTTTTACTCTTAGAGGACTACAAAGCAAAATGATGTGTAACTGGGCACTTGGTCTTCTCCAAGATTCCTTTTTTCCCCTCCAAAATTTCATTTTTTAAATCATCAATCCATGATATGCATGGAATTGCACAACTTAGGTCTTGCTACATGGCTAACTCTCCAGTCGTGATGCCATTGATTTGATTATTATTCTAATTCTTAAATACGCTCTTATGAGGAAATGGCACTGTTTATATGGTCATTACCAAAATATTTTCAAACTATCTTGTGAATCACAGAATAAATATGTCACCATGGTTTTTTTTTGCTAACTAAATCTTTTTGAAATTATTTCAATTCTCAGTATCACATAATATTGCTTGATCGTGATAGTTTTTAGTCTGCTGCTCACACCAAATGTATATTTTAGAAATAATAACTATGATGATGAAATATGCTTGTACTAAAAAAATCAGTGCAAAATTTAATTTGACAATTACTGTCTTCTTGCTTATCAAGGGCAAAGGATAAAGGTTATTAGTTTGTTTAATATTTTTATTTCAATATTTGAAACTGACAGGGTCATGTGCTGTGTATCAGTGCTTCAGTTACTGACAGACTGACTCTGCAGTGGTGGTATCGTGAGATTGTAGAAGAACTGAATCATTCCTATCGCCTAGTGACATCGTGGAGAATCACACTGTTCACCTATGTGGTGATGCTGATGTAAACAGACCTACTGTGCTCCCAGACATGTAAGTAAGGCACATACACTCATATACAGTACATAATAATGATGCTCATCCATGGCTATGCTGCTGGCTTATGGTTCTATGCATTGTTTTAGAGCAAACTCCTTTTAGATATTTACAAAATGCTTTCTGTAGCCAGGGTGCCACATTCCTACAGCAGCAGCCTCCCAGGGCTCCTGTTTACTGTGCCTCTTGATTGCATCATTTCCTTTGTGCTTGATTAATCTCACACTGCCCCATGCATCACAGTCCCTGAGCATCCAAAATCCACCGTTAATATTGCCAGTAACATTCCACGTTGAGTGATTGACCTGGAAACAAAACCAAAAGGAACAGAGGACTACAGAGTCAGGGATAGCTTTTGCCTGCCCATCAGGAATGCCCCTTTCTATCACGGCAAGGACCTCAAAGAACAGTGGTGAAGTGATGGACACTATTAATGAATGGATTTGGATCTGCTTCCCAGAAGGCAATGAGACTAAGGAAAGTTCCAGAAGAAACACATGAACATGGAGAAACTCTGAATCATCTGGATTGAAGACACAGAGTGCATTTCCTTTAGAACCATGATGATCACATTTTTTTTTTTTTTTGCTGCTTCTGGGTGGTTTAAGTGATTCAAAAAATTGTTATTCATTCCATAATGTGAAAGCAAGTGGTGTGTCTGTGAGTGCTGATGTGAAGGCAGCTGAAGGAGTTTTTGGAAACTCTAGATAAGCTGATTGTAGAGGAAAATTACTTGCAAGAGCAAATTTTCAATATGGATGAAACCTGCTAGTGTGATCACCGGATGATGCCTTTCTCAGAATACATCCCTGCTGGTGAGCAAGAGATGACTATATAAACGCATAAAATCCATTAGCATACAGAATACGCAAGAAAAATGAAGAACTGCTAAAGTCTGGAAAGTTCAGGACCCAATTCGTTTCTAGAAGTTGGCTTAAAAATCTCACTGCTGCTGCACTGTGTGATGTGTGTTAAACTGTCAAAGTAAAAGTGGACTTGTGAAAGAAGAGAACCGCTTTGCAAGGAACATTATTTACCGCATAATCTAAGTTACTTGCTGAAGTTCAGCGTGTTCCTCTTGCAAACCAGATGGATGGGGTTGTGCTGATGGATTGGACACGTGCCCTGTCCAAGAGGGTAATCAGCAGCTATTAAAGTTTCAATTGGGGCTGCAGTGGTGGCTCAGAACGGCTATGGCACTTTCCCAGCATGCCTGACGATGCAGGTTGGAACCTCAGCACCATGTACACAACAAAATGTCGGAGCAATGAAAGCCACATGAAAAACTAAATAAAATTGATTCTCTTTCTCTCACCGTCCCTCTCTCTTTAAAATATTTTTTAAAATTGATTAAAAGTAGATAAAAATTCAGTTCCTCGGTCACACTAGCCATGTTTCAAGTATAGTCATGTGTGGCTAGTGACAGTGAACAGTAAGGAACAGGACATTGCCTTCTTTCCAGAATGTTCTAACGGATGGCACTACTGCATGCACAAACATCCAGAGTCATCCCCCATTTAAAATTCGTTTGTTGTTTGAATATTTAACCCACAAACAACTGAACTGAACTTTTATTTATTTTTATTTGTATTTATTTATATTTGAGATCAAAGGTTGAACTCAGGGGCGCTTAACCACTTAGCCACATCCACAGCCTTTTCTTTCTTTCTTTCTTTTTTCTTTTTTTAAATTTTGAGACAGAGTCTCAACATGTTGCCGAGGCTGTCTTTGAACTTGCGATCCTCCTGTTTCAGCCTCCCAAGTCTCTAGGACTACAGGCATATTCAGCAGCACACTCAGTCTAAACTGCACTTTTAAAGAGGAAGTTCTTTGAGATTGCATTGAGTGGGTGAGAAATTCACATCTTCCCTATATTACACGGTATTCAGAGATATATTACTTATTATCTTATGTTGCTAATATGAGTGACTGCCTCTTGTCCCATTGAGGTTTGGGCCCAAGATAGAATCACTCTATTTTTATACTTCTTAGATGTTGACTGAGAACACGTAATTTATCTGAAGACAGGCAAAGGAGACATTTGGAATCACTAATTCAATTATCTCAAGAACCAAGCTATGGTTAATGTCTGAATACCAAATTTCTCATTCTTCCATCACACAAATGGCTCCTGAGAACCTGCTGATTGAGAACCGGCCCAGGTCCTCAGGGTGCAGAGGGGGGTGCTTCTGGGGACAGAATTCTACAATGCCCCAGGAACAAGCTCGTGACTGCAGGCCATCTCTAGTATTCCGTGAGCTTTATCTACTGTGCAAAGAATGGTCCTCACGATGATGGAAACGTGGAAAACATTCCTGATGTTCAGAGCTGGTAGGGACTGGGGATGTCACTGAGCGGCTCTTGGCCTAGCATATACAACGCTCTGGGTTTGATCCCCAGTCCATCAAATCAAAACAAAACAACGCCCCTCCCAAATGAAAACAACAACAACCAAAACTCTTGAAATATTAGCACCAAATCTTTATTTTTGTTTTCCCAGGAGCAGTGGAAATATCTGACATATTGGCCCCATGTTACTACCCAGCAACAATTGGAGAGGTGGAGGCAAGGCTCCTACAGGTGGAAACCCCTGTTCTTGGTGCCAAGCTCTTATCACCAGCACGGCCTCACATGACTGCCCGCTTCCTGTCTCTCTGTGCATTCTCTTCCTGAACCCCTGGTGACCTAGTTGGTATTCTGGCCCCTATATGTACAAGTCACATGACCTTGGCATCTTCCCCAGGTTCTACAAAGGCAAACTAACCAACCTGAGAGAAGAAATTGTCCCCACAAACAATATGATAAAGCAAAAGATTTATAAGTTCAAGCATTTTTGCAGTTTTCACAAGTAAATGGGGATGGAATAGAGTGACAGGGAAATTATTGGCAGGAGAGTCAGGGACCATGCAATCTCATTACTTTTTCTAAATATTATCCATCATTTGCCTGTATCACAGTGCTCCTGCTTTACATAAATAAGACCAGTTCAAATAAAATCAAAACAATCTTTTCATTTCTTGCTTTATCACGTGTATTTTTATAAGGAAAAAAAAAACTTTTAAGAAATAGGTACCTTGACTCTGAAATGCAAAGAGAACTTAAGAATTTTGCTCTGCTTGCCCATAACAGAATTTTCCATCAAAGGAGAATACTGAGTAGGTTTAGTAAAGCTGCCACCTTGGTTTGATTTTGTTCTAACAGATACTGGTTTATAAAGAGATCCTAACTCTGGGAAAGAACTGAAACTTTTCTTCCTCTGTGACTGCTAAACACATAATGTCTGTTTTAAGCTCTTCAGACCTGGGATCAAATCTGTTTTGCTATTATCAATTGTGCACACCATTAGTTAATTTACTAAGCTTCAAATTAATTTCCTACAAAGGAAGAGCATAGTGGTGCATGCATTTGTGAAAGTTGTCAGAATGGAAATGGAGTAGCTTGGGTGGATCCTAACGAAAATGAATAAATAAGGCTGGGAGGATATGAAAGAGAGGGTCTTATGCGCAGTGCGATGGCATGTATAACTGTCACAAGAGACTGCCAGAGCCACAGTCTTGCACATAGTCCAGTGCACACCACACACACACACGCACACACACACAATGCAATACTTCTATAAGGACATCTGCCCAGCAGTGTCCATTCACCTTTGGACTGGCTCCACCTTTCTTATTAATCCTTGTTTCAGAATATCTCATCTAATCCTTTGTCTATTAAAACTTATCCTGGGACAGGCGCAGTGGCTCGGTGGTTATGTTGCTTGTTCCGCATGTGCAAGTACACAGGTTCAAACCCCAGCACCCACATACACAACAAAGTGTCAGAGCAATGAAAGCCATGTGAAAAACTCAATAAAAAAATTATTCTGTCTCTCTCCCTCACTGTCCTTCTCTCTTTAAAAAACAAAACTTTCCCCGTCCTCAACCTTCTTGAAATGCTCATAGCTCATAATGTGATATTCGTATCATTATCCTTTGGAGAATTTCTGATTGTCATTTAGGTCAACACATTTTAATATAGGTTTTAGAATTAAATGGTATAGCATGTGGAAAATACACAGCGCAGGGCTTGGCGCACATTAAATATACCATAAATGCTAACCACTGTTCTCTTTAACTCACAGAGAGGCCAAGGTAGTCCGAAATAGCAATACACAAGGTGAAGGCAGGGTGCATGCGTCACATTATCTTAGCTGAGAGCAAGTGTGGTCAGAAATGTGATCCAAGAGAGGCAATGCCCCTGGCATCTGGCAGAGATTGAATTTATTTTATTTTGCTGTTTTATTGAAAGGGTCTTCTGCAATCAAAAGCTAAATGTGCCCAAGATTCCTCCAATGATACCGTAGCACTACACACATTCTGCTTTTCCCTCAAAAGATTTATGAAATTTCCAAGTGCCTCTAATCTGTTTTCAAAGTAGGTATAGCATAAAGTTATGTATATCTGTCTCAAGCCTATTATGTACAGGAAATGTGACTTCAGGAAGGTTTTAATCGGGAACTAAACGTTATGAGAATCATTGGAAGTAAGATTACTTATTACTGAAGATAAATAAAATGAATACATAAGATAGACAAAATACAAATGCAATAGCAAATTTATCTTTTAAGCTATTAATATTATAAAGTATTTATAACAACAGAAATTACCTTCGACATTCTAAAACTTTTTATAGTTTCCTACATAATGACTCAGGGAAGGAAAGACTATTTTGGTCTCTTTGTCTAAGTCAGAGGATCACAATCTAAATAATTTCCCAATGGTAGAGCAGTATACTGACCCAGAAAGTTGAAGGCAGGAGTTTATATAAAAGTCCACACGTGCAGCATCATGAGTTTGGCAGCCTTGGTTATAGCTTTACAAATCCATTCTGTTTATTAACATCCTTCCAAATCCAAATCAGAATATAAATAATCATTATGCAAAACATGCATAATCATTATGCATCTCATTGCAAAATTAAAGAGGCATAAGTTCATTCAAGACTCATTTCCATCAAATGACAGTGCATTTAGTCGATCATTTCCATCCTGGAGGGCAACTTGATAGTTCTTTCAAATATCTTAAAAATAAATAAATTTTTGAGCCAGCAATTCCACATCTGGAAATTGTCTAAGTCAACAATCATAGAAGTATCAGAACCATTTATTTTTAAGGAGGAATTTCTTGTAGGCCTTAAAAATACTATAATACATATTTGAAAACTACCTAAATTAGGGTAATCCCTAGAACAGGCATGCAGTGTCATACAGCCACTGGAATTATGGAGGAAGATATTTCAGCTAGTGGCATGGAAATACAATTCATATTGTATCCAGGAGAGGAACACAGTAGACAAGACAGAATCTCCAAGGAGCCATTTAGTATGGGTCAAATTATCCCCTTATGCCCCGGAGGATTCATGTTGAAATCCTAACTTCCAGTACCTCAGAATGTGACCTTATTTGCAAAAAAGGTCATGTGGATATAATTAAGATGAGGTCAACCTGGAGCTGGATGGGTCCCTAATTTAATATGACTGGTGCCATTAAAAAGGGACTTCGGGACACACACAGAGAACACCATGTGAAGAAGAGGGCAGAGAGCAGAATGATACATCATCTATACACCAAGGAACACTAAACGTCCTCTCAAGCTGCCAGAAACCAGGGAAAGGCACAAATGACTCTTGCTCGTGACCCTCAGAAGGAATTCACATCGCCTGATTGTACACCTCCAGCCTCCAGAACTGAGCGAGAGCTGAAGTCACTCATTTCTGGTTACCGCAACACATTGCTTAAGGACAGGGACACATTTTGACACCTGCATCATTATGTGGTTTCATACTGTGTGTACACCTTAGGGCCAATATCCACAACCTAACACAGGTACATTATCACTTGCCACATGGTCTTGCAGGACCATATCTTTATAGCTGATCACTGCGCCCATCCGCAATTACCTTATGCGGTGCACAACCACACTTTTCTATGTGGTAGAGACCTAGAAAAATAATGTATCATTTTTGTAGAAGAAAAAAACCATAAATAGAAAAATGTCTGAAAAATGTATTTTTTCAAAATATTAAAGAGTTGTCTCTCTGTAGAACAGTGGATACCTTTTCTTTATTTTTGCATATTTTGTGATTTTAATTAATAAACATATTATTGATGCATAAATCAGTTCTAAATAACTTTTCCCAAAGACAATAGTAGCCAGCTAATCTCAAATGCAAACGCAAATAGGCTTGGTCTGTTCGGCATCATGGCAGTTGTAGGAGAGAGAGACAGACCCGGCTTGTAATCCTGCCTTGGGCACATGTAACTTTTCAGGACATTGTAAGATCTGAATGAAAGTACGTATAGTAGACAGAGCCTGGTCCACAGCACACACTCATTAGTTTATAGCCATGATAATATACTTCTATTGTTTATGGGCACTTTGTCCTTTTCTAAAATAAACTTGTTATTCCCTTAAAACAGCTTCAAAAATTCATAGCATGAAAAGGAACTTTTCCTGTTTTCTCAAACACAATAGCTCGAGTGGACATTACAAGATGGCACACCAGCCATGGCTATTCTATGGGAATGACTTCCCAGACCCTTGGGGTTTTAGTTTTCCAGATTCAGGACCTGTCCACATTTACTGAGTTCTCAGATAGGAACTTTTATTCAGGTTTTTTCACTCCACAACTCAGTGTTATAGATGTGTCTCCCCATGTTTTACAGTTCAAAAGATTGACAGACTGAAAGCAATGTGCCCAAAGCTTCTCAGCTGTTAATTCTTCTTTATCATTTAAGCACATCTTCGATGCAGGTAAAATTCCTAAAAACTTGAGGCTCCGTGTGGTTAATTTGCTCATGGACATATCCAAGATCTGTGGCTGAGTCCACACGTGTGTGGCTCCAAATCCAGCACATTCTGCATTGCAATGATAATAGCTACTCAACCATTCAACTCCTCTTCCGGGACCAGTGTCTCTGGGACCAGTGTCTCCAGGGCTCTCTGTGCCTCTCTCAGATCGTGGGCTCATGCCTGGCACTTTTCTAGTATTCTTCCAGTCTAGCCCTTTTACCTTCTCAGTTCTTCAAGACCCATGCTTCAAGAAAGATCCAAGAAGTCATGCCAGCTACCGGGCAGGTGCAGACCAAATTATGAGGTGCAGTCACTAAGGAAACCAAAGCCAAGCAGTCTCCCAGAGGACCAGACGGATGTGTGAGCACCTCCTACTCAAGCCACAAGTCACACAAATCCTCCCAAATAACACATACAAAGAATTGAACTGCAGATCACAAACACAGACACATACACACATACACACACAATGTACAGGAAAATGTGTTTGCTTCCCCATCATCCATGAAAGAACCTGTTTAAGAGTTTATCAAGAATCCAAAAGGAATTGAAATGTTCATTATCTCACTAAATTCAGATTTCTCTGAATTCTACAGTTGTGTTTGTAGGAATGTGTGAACAATGTTTTTCTGAATTTGAATTGCTTTGCGGAAAAGACCAATGATTTAATTTTTTGTTGTTGTTGTTAGAAGAGATGCACAAGGTCAAAAACATTTTCTCATGGAATAGGAGTATTTCTGAGAAGTAAAAAGTTCCCTCAAAAGATTTTGACTAACGTAATCATTAGGCAGCCAATTAAATTTTGCTTTGTTCTTTGGATGCATGAGATAGGAGAAAGGGAACTGACTTAGGAACTAGAAGGATTTTAAAATAGGTCTAAAAATATATATGTATGATTTATTAAAATATATTACACACATATGTATATATAAAAGACATTATTTTAGAATTATTTTAATATCTCTTCCCCCTGAGGTTTTCAGTGGTGAAATCATTTAAAACCAAGTATAAGAGGTAGGTGTGTAATCCCAGCAGCTTGACAGGCTGAGGCAGGAAGATTGCAAGTTCAAAGCCACCCTCAGCACAGCAATTTAGCAAGGCCCTAAGCAATTTAGCAAAAACCTGTCTCGAAATAAAATAGAAAACATGGCTGGGGATGTGGCCCAGTGGTTAAGTGCCCTTGGGTTCAATACTTGGTACCAAAAATAAATGAATTAATTAAAACCAAGACTAGGGATAATTGAATAATCTTTATTAATGAAAGACAATTCAAAAAATTTAATTAAGAGCATGGGGTCTGGCATCCACTTGCCTAGGTTCTAATCTGGGCTCTATTCCATACTAGCTGTATGAATTTAGGGAAATGGTTTATTCACTCCACTTATAAAATACATTATTGATTAGGCCTTCAGAAGGCATTTGAAATTGAATGGAATAGTATCTACATGGCACTTAGCAAACTGCTGGTCTCTGCACATAGAATGAAGACTCTCTGGGTATGGTTTATGATCATCTCAGAATCAACATTCTCCCAGTGGGAAGATAATCAAAACAGAAAAGACTTAACAATGCAATATTGGGCAACCTTTATTATGTTTGTAAAGTGTTGGTAACTTAGGAATGTTAATTGTATTTTTAAATATATTGTCATCTTCTCCAACCTCTTCCTCAGTAACAAGGAGCGGTAGTATAGATCTCATACTGCTGGATGTATTACTAATTCTATCTTATTTAACCATCACAAGCAACCAAATGTTGTAACCCTAATGTTCTCCATTTGATCACGGTGGAACCCTGAGGATCAGAATAATCATGCAATCTGTTCAACATCCCATGGCTGGAACAAATATCCAGAATTCCAGCACAAGGCAGTTTCTAAACCAATGCTCCTTCAAGCCCCATGCACATTTTCACAGTGTTTTTTCTTTCTCATCAACAAATTCTTCCTTTCTCCTTCCTCCAAGAGTTCTACAACAGGAAGCAAGCCAATGCCTATTCCATCTGTATTCTATAACACTAATAAACACGTATACACAGAAATGAATGCAACAATTAGCATGGTCTTCCAACATTAATGGCCAGAACTGAGTTAGCCTAGCAGTGTATGAATGAAGCTGAATACACGTGTGCTCATTCACTAATGACCTGTCGCATCACATGGCACCATTCCCTTCAGAAGGTGTTTCCAATGACAAACAAGAAGGGGCAAACTAGTGGATATTATCTTTGGATAATATCACCAGTGCGAATCCAGCAAATGATCCCTTCATCAGACAGAATTTCAGGAATGCTGGTCCCCAGATCCCAGAGCTCTATCAACTCATTGAGAAAATTCCCAGTGTTACTTTAATGAAAGAAGTACAGGTGAACAAAATCATCTCTTCTTACTCCAGATACACCAGGACCTATTACGCCCTTGGTGGAGAACTGTCCCCACCACTGCTCCAGTCGAAAGAACAGTCCAGAGGGGAATGTTTTGAATCTTATGACCCTTTTATTCAGGACACAAGTGAGAGGACAGCAGATAGCATTTGACCTAGAGGCAACCAATACATAGAGTAGTAATTGACTTATGATATGACGTGGGGCTGAAAGTTGTATACAAGCTGAAAAAAATCATTAGCTGGGGCCATTGTGGTCCTTCTGTTAGGATGTCAGATGCGAATCATGGAAAGAATAAATGGGAAACAGAAAGGGGGTACATATACTGAGATGGCACAAAGGCCAGTGGTCAGGACACAAAAATGGCAGAACTTTTGCTGGGACACTCTTGCTTCTCATTGTCTTGAACCCAAAGATATGAGGACTGGGCCTGTTTCAGTCCTTGTACTTATTGCAGTGAGAATCATCCTGCACAGCTGCACAGAGGGTACCCCTACAACAGCCCTTTTCCCTCGATAGTGCACCTGCCGATGCTGAGTTGAACCTCCACATCTAAGATTGGCAGGTAAACAGCTCTCTGATGGATGTCGTTGGTATTCCTCTTCACAATAGATTTCTCTGAAAGGGAATTTAAATCCCATCCAATGTGTTCTCTAAATTCCTTTACTCATTCTTCTTCTCTACCGTCCTTACTAAGCACTCAGTACCTATGGTTTTGGTAGGATTTGTAGCTCCAGAAGTCAGCCCTTCTATGTGCCACATACTATGCTACATGCTTAAAATGTACAAATCAGTGGGGCAAATGAGATCCCTGTCTGCATGGATCATTTAGTCTAATTGAAGAGCTAGAATGTCATTAATGAGCATATCCTGAGTAGGTGACCACATTCAACAAGACCAACCATATCCATGCTGACACCTGAGGAGGGAGAGGAATTCACCAGCTAAATGTGGTTGGGTGAGAAGCGAGAGGGAGAATGTTGAACTCAGAGGAGACAGCATGTGCGAAAGCCCAGAAGACCAATGAGAAACCATCCCCAGGACCTCAAAAAATGTAAGAAATGTGAAATGTAGACAAAGCAAGACATTGGCTTTTGGTAGGAGAGTTTAAAAAGGGTGAGGGTGGACTTCCTCTCATCCTAGAAGTTTGGATGACCGACTAGTTTCAATTGGTAGCTTTATTCCAGAGACCAAAGGAGTGGGACGGAGGCTGGAGGGTGGACAGTGGCTGAGAAGAACTTGACACTTCACAAGGCAGACATTGGGTACACTCACCGTATCTTCTATTCAGCGACTATCTTATGCTGTTCATATTTTTTCAACTTAGGTTGGAAAAAATATTTCTTTAGCATCATCACCACCATGATCACAATTGATTTTTGCTTTTGGAGGACTTTCATAGTTTACCATGGGCCTTTCCAGGCTTGATCTCTTTTATTTCCAATGCTGTGCGGAGGTGGGCAGGGGCTGTTATCTCTAATTTTCAGATGAGGAGAGAGCTTCTTCGACTAAAGCTGAACTAATACAATGAACTCAAGTACAGACACAGCAGAAGTCAAACGCACACCTGCTGAAGATTAAGGCTGAAAGGAAACGTGTGGTTCTATACTCATATTCCTTAGAGATCTGGATTTTTTTTCTCCTAATGCAGGTCTGTTTTTCTTCAGATCTTATATCTGGGTCAGGGATTGATAAGAATCCTCTAGGCCACAGAAAATTAGGGATCATGCCTCTATGTAAGCAAAAGTCTAGGGTTCTCCCCTTGTTCCTATCTGGGACAGTTCCAAGGTCATGTAGCACCTGTTGAGTAAGTGCCCATGGTTGACCCCATGAGGACCTTCATCTCCACTCTGGAGAATTCAACTGGAAACACCGTAACCCTTTCAGGTGTAGGCAACTGCCATGAACTATGATTTGAGGAAAAATTCTCTGTCCATACTTTGCCAAAACAATCCTTCAGGATCAAGTGCCTGAAATTCTTCCATTAAATTTCTTCCTTTAGGTTCAACCCCAGCCCTTCTAGAATGTTTCCTAAAATGTGAACAATCCAAGGAGCATTTCCTTCCAATGTCACTCATGCCATGGTAAAAAAAAGTCTAGCAGCTCAAAGACTATAGACTATAATGGCTAGACTATAGACTATAATGGCTAAACTATAGATTATAATGGCTAGACTATAGACTATAATGGCTAGACTATAGACATAATGGCTAGACTATAGACTATAATGGCTAGACTATAGACATAATGGCTAGACTATAGACTATAATGGCTAGACTATAGACTATAATGGCTAGACTATAGAC
>PVKS010013923.1:0-30385 GCA_004027875.1 Aplodontia rufa | reverse complement strand
AATGGTCTTACTTCCTGGACTCTCCAAGATCTGACTTGCAAGAAGTTAGCTCCAAGGTATCAAATCACGCACTGATGGATTCCTCCTTCTACCTTCTTCATATCATCATAATTGCAATCATCATCATCATAATTAGAGATTTTTTGAGTACTTATTTACAGCCCAGGAACCGTGTAAGGTAGGTACTTTCAATGGATTAAGTCACTCAGTTATTACAGTTACCCTTTTAACCTCTAACTTTGAGATGAGAACAAAAAGTCTAGTAAACTAAATAACTTGCATAAGGTACCCAAGCTAGGACAGAAAGATTTCTGAATTCCAATCCATAGCAAATGTTTCTAACCCCTTTCTCTTTCTTCTACATTTGTGGAGCCAAACACCGATTGTCTTAATAAACTCAAGAAATCACCGAGAGCTGAAGTTCCTTGCACACTGGGGAGTTGCTCTTTTATTATGTCATCTATCCATTCCTTTTCCATCAGCACACAATTTTTGTCATTAACTGACAGGCCAGAGAGTTATAATTAACATAGCTTTAAATTACATCAGTCCCTCAAAGGCAGATTGCTGCTGATTTAAATTTTTATATTAGAATTCCCTGTCTTCTTTATACTTGGAAAAAATAAAAGAGGTGTCTCATGCACACATGTTTCTAACAATAAAAAAAAGAATCATCCATAAAATAAGATTAAATTATTAGCTTTATAATCAGAGCCTTCCATATGTTTTAAATAAAAATTGATTGGTTTTTAATTGAAACTTACTCCTCCTTGCTCAATGATCAGCCAACAGAAAATAAAGTCAAATATACAAGATGATGTCTGTTGAATTTGTCTCTAAATACAAACATTCCTTGGCATTTTCAGAAAATAAATATCAAGTATATATCTTAAGGAGTGAGATAACCCTGAAACAAGATAACATCTGCCTGTTGAAGGGTCTTTGAGGCTTAGGGATAAGAGAGAGCAGGCGCCTGACCAACGGGAGTGAGCGGAAGAGTGGAGCAGGGAAGGGAATAGTTGCAGCGAGATTGCTTCAATCTCGGCTTTGACATTTCCCACAGTTTTATTCCTGATGGGCTAACGTCCTGGAGGCTCATGGTGAAATGGTACAGCCAACAGCTCCAACAGCATCATAATATAGACTTCATCTAAAACTGCCCAGGGAAGGCAGCTATAGTCACCTCTCTCACTGGAGGTTGAAAAGGGTGGCTATTAGTGCATTGCATGTATGTTGATGTATTCCATTTTATTATCACTAACGTGAATCATAAATATTATTATTTTTTATTTATTTAAGAAAGAGCGACAGAGAGAGAGAGAGAGAGAGAGAGAGAGAGAGACAGAGAGAGAGAAAGTAATTTATATTTAGTTTTTCATGTGATCTTCGTAGCCGGACACTTTGTTGTGTACATGATGCTGGGGTTCGAACCTGCACATCGCGCATGCTGGGCAAGCGCCATAACCGCCAAGCCACCACTCCAGGCCCCATAAATATTATCTTTTAAGATCAAAAAAGCATTATGGTGTTGCCTGGAAAATAGCAAGAATGAAGATGATTTTTTTTTTTGTACATGGAATTGAACCCAGGGACTCTTAAGCACTGAACCACATCCCCCTCCCTTTTTATATTTTATTTTGAGCCAGGGTCTTGGTAAGTTGTTTAGGGCCTCACTAAGTTGCTGAGGCTGGCCTTGAACTTGCCATCCTCCTGCCTTAGCCTCCCTAGCTGCTGCGATTACAGGTGTGCCCCACCACACCACGCTGGTGCCTCCATTTAAGTGAAGTAGGCCTATGCCTCATATATCAGACCCACTCCATCTGTGGATTAACCGGCCTCCTTGGGGAGTCACAGAGGCAGAGAGAACTGGTAGCAGGGAAATGTGAAGTACAGGAATTATAGCAGAAATGATACGGCACAATTTGGGTTGGGGGTCAAGGAATAAGGATTAGAGGAATCAGGCAAGTTGACCCAAGCCGTGGATTCCATATGGGCAGAAACTGGAGGCGCAGCACTGTACTGGAGGACTCTGAGAGTCAAGTGAACATCATTTGGGGGAAGTTAAGTCTTTTCAATGCTCCTGCAATTATACCAACGTGGTGCTGAACACAGGATGTGATAGGTCCCCCATTTCCCAGTTCACATGCATCCATGGGTGCAAATCCAAAAGGAAAAAAAGAATATGTTAAAATTACCATTTAAATGGAAAAAAAAGACAGAAGGACTGCTAGTGAAATACTGACATGGCAAAGTAAGAAGGATTGGTAGAAGACCAGATTATACCTATGCAGATGTTGAGAGTAAATATGAGAAGAGGAGAAATTTCGTTAAAAAAATTCCAAAATGATGGTGTAAAGAGATTTGCAGGATCTATTATCTGGGAGCAAAAGGAGCAGACCACCAGCAATAGTGCTGTGTCCTGAATTTCTGTTTTGACCCAAAGGCTAGTGAAAACTCGCCTGACCTAATTTAAGTAGAGATTAAGGATGTGGAATTTTTGCCTGGAAGTCTTCGAAATTGGCTAAAGCTTTTCCCTCAAGACCTGACATTTATAGGTTATTAAGACTTTAAATCTACTGTATCCATCAGCCCTTCCTAAGGAAAGAACACAGAAAGAAAGTACACCACCCCCCTGCCATAAAACCATAAATTCAGAAGCAGAGCATGACTTGAGAGGTAATACCACTTCATCTATGGGAAATGATTTAAAAATCTGGCTATCTTCAGCAACCACTCTTGTGCATAACTGTTCGCAACTGATGCGCTATGATTCTGCCTGCAAACACCGCTCTCCTTCAGACTCACCCACACTCTACCCGCTGCACACCAAAGTACGCCCTTGTGGGGAAAAAATATCACTTTTTCAGTGGTATTCGTCCATGCTATCCTCTACGCTCATGCAAATTCCTCAAACACAGGCACTCACACAGAAAACCATATTTTATGTTTGCAAAAATCATCTTGCACTCTGTACATTAATAGGACATCTGATGGAATAAATCACTCTCACATTGATTAAAAAATTGAATTCTCTTTTTTCCATTTAACAATTTGATCAAATACAAAAAATAACTCATTTTTTTCTTATTTAATTTTATCAAATACAATTACATGTATGGACCTCCAGGCCAATGGATATTAATTTAATTCATTCTTTTTAATGGCAGTATAATATCTCATAATATGCATGAGTTAGACTTTAATTGCTTCTCTATAATGGATTTACTAGCTGATTCCAATTCTTTCCACTGCAGATGATGTTGCAGTAAGTATCCTTGGACATATTGCTATGGTCTGAATATTTGTGTCTCCTCCAAAATTCACATGTTGAAAACTAATTCCCAAAGTGAAGATATTAGGCAGTGGGGACTTTGGCAGATGATTTGCTGATAAGTATGGAGCCCTTGTGAATGGGATCAGAGCCCTTAAAGGGGGCTAAAGAGACCAGAGTCCTTCACTTCCACTATGTGAAGACAGTGAGAAGGTGTCTACCAGCGCCTTGACCTGAGTTCCAGCCTTCAGATCTGTGAGAAATGAATTTCAGTCCCTTATCAGCTAATCAGTGTATAGTGATTTGCTATAGCAGGCCCGAGTGCCCTAAGATACATATGTCTTTTACATGGACTTTTATTTCTGTATCCTAAATGCCAAAAAGAAAAGAATTGTAGCTTAAAGATTTTGGAGACGAGCAGTTTAAAGCTTCTCTTCTTTGCTCTGTGAAACTTCCACAGAAAAAGAGAAACTGGGATATTTTAGTGTTGTCAAATTTACAACTTTTGCTGAGCATTTACTGTTGAAAGGAACTAGAGAGGGAAGTAGAGATGAACAGAACAAATTTCGTGGCACTAAGAGATCACACTCCCTTTCATTTGTCAGTAAATAGCTCCTGCAGAATAAGATAGCTCAGAGAGGCTCCTCATGCTACTACATGCAGAAATACCGTCCCTTTATCCACGCCTTTAGACATTCTCAGCCACTAGCATTCTCTCTCTCTCCTGCTCTAATGTGGCTCTTTTTAAATGTAGATCAACCAACTAATTTATTTGTCTTTTTAAGTTTTCCCTGTCCCTTATTCATGTTGTCTTGCACAAAGAAGAGTCCAATGACTGATTTCCAAGCAAAAACTTCTTCGTCGTAGAGCCTTGGAATCCTAGAGAAGGACTGCAAATATTTTAAATGTAGTAATTTCAGTTTTATCACCCTTCCCTACACACACACGCGCACACACACACACACACACACACACACACACATTCACACCAAGAAAAAGAATATACACTTCAGTACAACTCAGTGTGATAACCTCTATAAGTGAATGAATGCATTGGAAGTCCAAAGAATGGGATGGATCATCCCTTTGGAGGTAGAGTTAAGAAGAAGTAATAAATATGAGAGAGATCACCATTGAGGAGTTAACATTTAAACTGAGATAAAAAGGCAAATATTTTTTTTTCCTGGCTTGGGGTGTGAAGATTCAAAAGAGTGTGAAAAGATATAGCAAGAGCACAAAACTAAAATGTGCTTTTGAGTTTTGGAGGGACCTCAAAGTACAGATTAGGCTACTGTTTCTTTAACATTATCCAGGTAGCTTGCTTAAAATGTAGATTGATGGGTACCCATCTTCCCAATATTCTGATTTCATGTTCAGAAATCTGATTTAAACAAGCCCATCCAGACTGACCACACTTTGAAATATGCTGGTAGAGGTGGAGTGGTGAGGTGTGATTTAAAAAAAAAATTATGGGGGCAGAAGCAGTGGTTCATTGGGGGTGCTTGCCTGCGGGTTCGAACCCCAGCGCCAAGTACACAACAAAGTGTTGGAGCAACACAAGCCACATGAAAAAATAAATAAAGCTGATTCTCTCTCTCTCTCTCTCTCTCTCTCTCTCTCTCTCTCTCTCCCTCCCTTTAAAAAAATTATGCTAAGGCAGAATGTGAGATAACACAGACTAATAGTTCAGGTAGGTGACAGGTAAGACAGTAAGAGGTTATCAGGAAAGGATGTCAGGTCTTTGAGTTTTGTGCACGGGAGAATAATGTTGATCCAAAGCAGCTGTTCTTGCACAGGATTGAATGGGTAACTGTTAAATATCCTGGGCTTGGGAGCATTGCTTGCTTGGTTAATTTGGTTGTTGAGTAAAATATCATCAAACAGCCAGCTCAGAACCTTTAATTCAAGCTCTCTAAAAATTGTCTTGATGAATATCAAATCAATATATTCAGTCATTTTTATTTAAATCTACAAACAAGGCAAATGTGATTATCTCGTAGATAATGCATGTCAACACGCACCACAGTGATGAAGTCAAAGCCAGATACAAGCCATGGGAGCTAAGATCTGGGAGCACAGAGCAGGCTCTTACATAATTGCTCAACTAGTCACTGTTAGGGCCTGTGATTAATGCTACATGACGGGCTTTGAACTTTCTGTTCAGATAGGTTTGCTTGCCTCTCAGAGCTCCCAGCAACGAAATGTGTGACCTGCAGATTTCACTCCGAATAACCATCATCTCAGCCAACCACACTGACATAGCTCTGTGGCCCCCAGAGTAACTATTTCCGTGCCTTTTTCCTGTCCATAGACAACTTGTTATAGGACTCAGGGTGGATTTTAGAAAAGAGATGAAGCAGAAGAGGAGTATAACTTCCTACAACCCAGTCGCTGGGCTGGGTGGATCTTCTAGGAAGTACCAGAAGAGCCCTTCAGGTATGGCCAGAGCAGAGAAATTGTAACGAGGACAGAAAGGGGTCCCCTTCTTCACACTACCATATTTAGTAGCTTCGCAGCTGACTCCCCCTATCCAGAGCTCCCTAGGAGCCGTGGATCTCTGTACTTGCTTCCTACAGCCCAGTCCTGGCGAGGAGCTGTCCCAGTGCTGACCAACTTTTCAATCTTGGACAAGTCCTGGCCATAACAGCTAAGCCCCCTGGTCCTTCCTCTCCTCCCCACCCGCCAGCACAAGCCCAGGTGATTCTCTGGCTTCTGCCAAGACCCTGCGACAGCTTTTCGTGTTCCCTCCCCATCTCCAGGGAAGGCTTCTTCGAACAGTCCCTGCGCTTTTTGCAAGCGGTGAGGTGAGAACACACTTCTCAGGCTTCTGTAAAAACGCTTTCGCATTCCCACTTCCAAGTGTGGTCCCTGGATCCTGCTCCGCCGCCCCAGAATGGCACCTTGGGAGTGCGCAAGAATCAAGTGAGGGTGTTGAACGCTAGGCTTTGATCAGAACCTAGCCCTTGGGAGTGGGCAGGAATGGAGTAAGGCTGTTTTTGATGCCAGGCTTTGAGCAGAACCGAGCAGAGGGCACCCCACCCGAGCCGTCCTCACCTGATCCTTCGCCGCCTCGGTCCCCTCCCCGCGCACGTACCGCTACTCACCAATTCCAGGGCTCGCAGGAAGGCAAGGGGCTCCTTTAGCGCCCGGAAGGTGCCCGCGGAGGCCAGCTTTGGATGAACGAGACAAGAGAGAGAAAGCAAAAGCGTGAGGAAGGGGCTGGGGAGCGTCTCCGCAGCCGCGAGGTCCCCTACCACTCCCGCCCCGGCTCCCAGCGACAGCCGCCCTCCCCAGTCCCTTCTTACCTGACTCACAGGGTCCATAGCCGCCCTTGCTGGGTCTTCTCACCCACCGGTTCCTTTTAAACGAAGTTCTTTCGACTGCTACCAGGATCCTCAGGGTCGGAAGCGTCTTGGGGAACCGGCCGGAGGAGCAAGGCCCGGGAGCAGCCAGGCGAGGAGGGCAGGGGACCTGGGGAAGCAGCCGCCCAGCTCCGGCTCGCTGCGCTGCGCTGCGCGCCCTCCGCTCTGCGCCCGGAGCCCAGAGCCGGGCGAGGCCAGCTGAGCCAGCCGAGGGGCGGGGAGGGAAGAGCTGGGGTAGGGGACAGGCAACAGGGGAGGGGAGAAAGCCAAGCCACCCGGGGAAGGCTGTCATTGGCCAGCAGCGAGCTCCGAGGGGAGGGCTAGGAGGTGGGCGAGGCAGAGCCCGCAGACATTGGTCCAGGCTCAGCCCGCGCGCGCCCTGCCCGCCGCTCGCTCCGGGAAACTTTGGGACTGTTGTCTGGGAGAGCGGGCTGGCATCTCCTCCCCGCTTGAAGAAGGGGTTTCCGGGTGAGAGAAAAATCCCCACGCCTTCCACGCGCGCGTGTTGAATTCTGGCGACTCCTGAACACCAAAGAATCTCTGTTACTCCTCCGTGGCACATCTTCCCTGTGCCCAGGTACTGCCAGGGGTTGGAGCCTCTCTATAAACAGGATAAGTATTCCAGACGGAGCAGGTATGGGGAGGGACGTGCAACCTGGTCTGGACCAGGTGGGGCTCCCAGCAGGCGCATCCGCCTCGCCTGGAGAGGGATCCAGACGGTGAAAACCCTGCTAGAGGAGAGGTGGACGCAAATCCATCTTGTTGTGGGACCCTGTGCCAGGCAGGTAATCCTCAGGGCCATGCGTGCGGTAGGATGCAAATTAGTATGCCCACTTTATTTTTTCCAAAGACCGATTTAGTTAGGAAAGTAGATACCTTCAAGGGAGAATACAGGCTGTCTCCGGAGAGATGTGTTTTGGGGTAAAGTAAATACGCATTCAAAGCAGAATGCCGGCCATCCCCAGAGAGAGACACAGCCTATTAGGACCATTTTAGAATCAGGAAACAGGTGAATGAATCTGAGTTAGCCCAGGTGCATCAGCTCGTGAAGGTCTGAACAGGCACTGAAATTCAAGGACCTTGCAAACTCATCGGGTTTCTACTGAGAGAGTTTATCTAAGATCCAATCCCCAATTGAGGCTCCCTAAAGTAATCACAAAAAGAAGTCTGAGTCTCCCCTCCAAAATTACTCACTTATCTTAGTATATGAACAGTGATTCATATACATTTTTCCTCTGTTGGTGGTCGAACCTGGACAGATATAATAAATAACAGCAAATGAGTTCTTTGTATGAGGCAGAAACAGTGGCTAAAGAAGGACTTTATATAGTCAAAAAAATGGGTTAGTAGTCTATTATTCCCATTTATTTATTTTATACCAGGGATTGAACTCAAGGGTCCTTAACCACTGAGTCACATCCCCAGCCCTTTGTTATTTATTTATTTATTTATTTATTTATTTATTTATTTATTTTTATTTTGTGAGAGGATCTCACTAAGTTGCTTAGAGCCTCACTAGGTTGCTGAGGTTGGCTTTGAACTTGTGATCATCATGCTTCAGCCTCCTGAGCCACTGGATTAAGCACTAACAAAGATAGAACTGAATTCAAAAGGGAGTCAGAAAAAGAAAAGAAGGAGGAGGAAGCAGAGGAGGAGGAGAAAGAGGTGGAAGAGGAAGGGAACTGTTATCCACCTCCCTAAGTAGCTAGATCCCTTTCCTTCACCCTCTATTTGGACAGGATTCTGTGTATGCAGTGGTCTCCCAGCAACCCAGATAGTCCATCTGTTTACTACAAACATTTGCCAAAAAGCTTTGGAGTGTGTATGTCTATATGGGGGTGGGGTGTGTGGGGATTTAATATTTAGGAGTGGGGGGAAATATGGAAAGGAATAGTCTGCAGTCTGGGAGAGGAAGCGGGAGGCCAAAATTGGGTAAGAGTGAGTCCTTCTAGTGTAGTTGCCCCCTGCCCTTGGAGTTTTTGGAGGAAGACTAGTAATCTAGTGAGCAGGAACTCCAACAGGCCAGTTGCACCATCTGCACTCAGCAGTTCTGTGCCTACTGCTCTTCCTACATGTAGATAGAGTCTAAAGCAATTGGAAATGGTTGTTTCAAAAATAAGCCATTATGTAACCCCAGAGGGGTGTGGGTGGGGGACTAACCTCATCAAATGTGTGCCCTGCAATGTATGTGTATGATCTTCTGGGTGAAGTTACTTAACTCTTGCAAAACCTTACTTTGTTAGTTTTAATCTGCAAAATGGAACCAACAATATTGACCTTAGCTAATTATTATGAGTACTTGATGAGGGTCTGTAGATCGCATCTCTAGCGTGGAGTGTGACACTTCGTAATCACTCAAAATATGCTTTTTCAACCATTGCACTTCCACAGAAGCAAAGATAAAGACTCAGAGGTCAAGGGCTGGAGCGGTGGCTCAGTGGTTATGATGTTTGCCTGGCATGCGCAAATACACGGGTTCAAACCCCAGCACCCAAGTATACAACTAAGTGTCAGAGCAACAAAAGCCAGGTGAAAAACTCAATAAAAATTGATTCTCTCTCTGTCTCTGTCTCACTGTCCTTCTCTCTCTTAAAAAAAAAAAGACTCAGAGGTCTATGTCAGGGGCATGGTAGATTGTAACACAGACCAGCCATTCTCTCCCCTGCCCCTTCTGTATACATATCCTTGCCCTTTTGAATCCAGACGAGTATCCCTGAACTTGAGCAGGAATGAATACATTTCTAGGGAGAAGTTTGGAGAACCAGCCATCTTACTGATTTCCTTCTACTAGGATGAATGTAATTTCTACCTAGTGACTACTCTGAAAGCCTGGGTCCTGATATAAGCATCGTGAAGAGCGGAGCAGCAACCGAATCTTGATGGGCGTGGAGTTGAGCGAAGTGCATTTGGAGGGGTGTAAGCAACTGAGATCTTGAAGCCTTTTGTAATCTAAGATGATTGACAACAAGATGTGTCACACACAGTAAAGTTGCTGAACCAAAATTCCTCATTGTCCTTGCCTTCTAAGACATTGTCCTGGCTCTTTGTCTCACGGCCAACTAGCACGCAGGGTGTGCTATCTCCTGCATATGTTTAGTTGTGATGATAATTATTTTAATAGCTAATCTCAGTTGAGTTCTTGCTTACATGCTAAGCATTTTATTAACTGCTTTACATACTTCATTGAAGTATCATCACAAACTCCTGTGGACAGTCGATGCATGCCTTAGAAGGCTAAGTCACTTGCATGAGGTCATCTGTTCGAGAGTTACGTGAAGTATTGCCAACTTGCATATAATTTGAGTTGAGATCCTGGCGCAGATGAAGTGTGAGTACTGAGCCTATTCCCCCAGGTCTCTCTTCACACCCAACATCCTCCTTCCTAATATGGTAGCATGTTTTTCCACTTCTCCAAACACCATGTGAAGGGAGCCAGAATTGTGACGAATGGCAATGTATTCGCTGAGACAACAATTGCATATTGTCAGAAGATGCTTTTGACATTCCAGAAATGGATGAGCTTCCGACAGCTGCATCACCAAAATAACCCAGAGTCCCAGAGCACATTCCCAATGTTAAATGTTTTGTAGACTTGGAGGTTAGAACCTCTGTATTCAGACCTGGAAAGAACAAAAAGTGTCAGAAACAATCATTTTTAATCTCTTGTAGCAAAACTACAGCAATCCAACTACCATGCTGCTAAAGGACTTAGATTATTTGAGCAAACTAAATCTTATTTCCCTGAGGAACTAGGTGGCCTAGGCTGACTATATAATTTAAATTCTCAAATGGCCCTTTTGTTTTAGGCCAGGACTCAAAGTTAATGAAGACTCTCCTTGATATGCCAAAGCAATCCCGCATCTACTGTGGTGGAGCTCATTCACAGTAGATGTTGATTTGGGTCCTTCCCTCCTTCATTTGGCAAGGTTTGGAGGCATTTTTGATCGGGGAGGTATTGTTCACATCCAGATAGTAAAGACCAGGGACGCTGCTGAGTATGTTCCAATGCATAGGATGGCTGTTCATGACAGAATTATCTGGAAAATACCAATAGTGCCAGAAATGAGAAACCTTTGGCTTGCTCATGCAGTAAGTAAACATTGAGTGCCTACTATGTGCTAGTATTGTTGTAGACACTATAAACAGTTTGCCAAGTTCTCTGCCTTCTCAAAGCTTATGTTGTAGTGGGAAAGATATTAGGCCCCAAGTTTCCATCTCAGACAGGGTTAGTTTTGAAGCATATCTACAAACACCAACCTACCATACTGCTGAAGGATTTGAATTATTTGGGCAAATTAAATCTTGTTCTCAATTTTAAAAACTGCCCAGATTTTTGTCTTCCCGTCTCCTGTGAGAAAGAAGAAACTAATTTTAAATTTTATCTTTATCTGCTTAATACAGAAGCAAACACTACTCACATGTTATGAAATCTAAAATACTGGAAATAAGTCATGACTGGAAGTCTTGTCAAAATGTCCTGTGTTTGACTCTGCTCCTGCTGCTGACCTGCACATCCCAAATCTGTCCTTAGGTTAGTGAGTGAATCAATAGGAAAGCAAAGACAAACAGCATGTTTGCATACTTATTGGGATACCAGGTTTCCAAAGGGTCACTGATACACAGGACAGGCAACGATGTGGAAATACTCCCCAGAACTCTAATTGCACAGTAAATGTAGCATTATCTCTGAAGCTGAAGGTCAAATAAAACCATCTTTACTTTTTCGTTTTTGTCTTAAGAAGATGTACTAAAACAAGTATGCATACGATTAAAAACGAATCACAAAATAAGATCCCATAAACTTCCTTTTGTAACTCCTAGCATTTGAATACAGTCAGGTTAAGAATACCTGGTCTAAAAATTGATGTCTACTCACGTACAAGTTTTTCAGGATGAACTCCTACTATTATGACTAACCATAAATCTCTTATAAAAAATTTAGGGGGCTAGAGTGGTGGATTGGCTGTTACTGCACTTGGCTGGCAAGCACAAGTACACGGGTTCAAACCCCAGCACCCATGTACACAACTAAGTGTCAGAGCAACAAAAGTCATGTGAAAAACTCAATACAAATTGATTTTCTCTCTCTTCTTCTTCTTCTCTCTTTAAAAAAATTTAGAAAATATATCCTCACTCTAAAAAATTCATATTTGAGTGGCCAATGTAAACTCACATCATACAATGCTTTTAGTATTTCTATGTCTTAAACAGAAGTGATCTGTGTAAATTTGGATGCGCTTGAATACATGCAAATTAGAAGATCAAAATGAACATTCAGCTATTCACAGGGACCCCCGGGAACAAGAGCAGCACTTACAAATATAATAATAGCACTTTCAATACATTAAATATGAAAGAGAAGTTGATAAGAAAACTTAATTTCTTCATCATCCTCATAACTGGGCACCATGACTCCCACTCTGCACTCCAGAAAACACAGAGTCCAAGAAATTAAGAATCTTAGCATCTTAGCTAAGGTTTTGTGGAGGATAAAGAGCAGAGTCAGGATTTTCCTTCTACTCTCATAACTTCCCAAGGAAAAGATGATATAGTTTCCATTGCAAATTCAAATATGTCACAAGCTTCAGGCAAAAATATTTTTTTCCTCCTGAAAAGTAAGCAAATTTTTTTTTTTCTGGGGAAATGAAGGGAAGACGAAAGCCTATCCTACCACAATGACTATGATTGCAAGAATGTACTAAAACATGTAGAAAAACTCCTTCTCAAGGCTCGATCGTTCTAATTATTTTTGCCTTTCGTTATTAGTTTTTCCAAAATGCTCACACCAGTGTGGATGTTGGTTTTGCTCACTCCTGTGGCTTCGTGAACTGGGGGAGCATAGCAGTGCTGAATTCATCTTACAACAGCCACTGCCATTTTTGAATGAGGTGAACAAAGCCCAGAGAATGGAGAAATCCTGTCTGACAGCTTCTCCTTTGGAAAGAAGCTAGAATAAGAAGCAAAGACACAATCTCTGGAATCAACTGACTGAGACCCTCATATGCTGGTTCTACCACTTCCGAGGTGTGTGACCTTGTGCAAATCATACCTTGTCATTCAGTTTCCTCATCCATAAAATGGAGACAATAATTTTACCACCCCATCACTTCAAAAGAAGGAACAAATGAGTTCATACAAGTAAATCACCCAAAAGGATAGCTGGCAACAAATAAATATAAACATCTACTAAAAGACCAAGAAGTGGTCCCAACAGCAATGGTAAGCTCTAGGAATTGCTTTTCCATATATAGATATTTCTTCCCCTAAACAAAGGAAGAAATGGTCTATGACATCACCCCCCTGAGTGGTTACATATGCTCTCTTCCCACAATAAACATTTAAAGAAATCATTTATTTTCTCATACTTTCTTCTTTTCAAAATTCTCATTTCTTCTCCTCCACCCCCCAAATTGTCTTTTATTCTTTTCTCCTCAAACCTTTAGCCTGTCAGTTGATCTGGAAATTTTCCTTGGAGATTAGTAATATTGGTTCATTGAAAACATTCTTTTGAGGAGCTTCCAGATACACATATACTTGCTAAGATTATATGAATACAGAAGATTTTTAACCCTCATTTTTTCATGAAATATAATTGTTTAAGAAAAAGGGTATAGGAATGAACACAGAAAGAAGCGTCATTTTAAACAAATACAAATTTTCTTTTTTATTGGTGCATTATGGTTATACATAATATTGGGGCTCATTTTGACATAATTATACAAACATGGAATATAATTTGCTCCAGTTCAGTTCCCAGTACTTCCCCCTTCATTCACCTCTTCCTGTCCTTTGTTCCCTTTTGTCTGTGATACTGGCCTTTTTTCTAATTATTTATAGTTTTTTAAAATTAGTGCATTGTACATGTACATAAAATTAAAATTCATTGTGGTATATTCACATATGTACGTAGACTAGATTGGTCAGTTCTATTCCACCCTCCCTGCCTTTTACTGTCCCTCCTCCCTGTCCTTCAATCCCCTTACTTAACTCCACTGACCTCTCTTGTATTTTCATGGGATCCTTCCCTCTCAGTTTTTTCTTTTCTTTTTTTTAAATTTTGGTCTAGCTGCATATGAGAGAAAATATTCATCTGGCTTATTTCACTTCGCGTGATGTTTTCCATCTCCTTTCATTTGCTGATGATGCTAAGTAGAACTTTGCTAAGAGATTTTATGATTTTCTTAAAAATACCTTTACTTGCCAATATTTGCATTTTTAAAATAATTTTGGTCTTGTTTGAGGGAAGAAATATTTATATGTGAAACAACAAATTATAGATGATGAAGTTAAGAAAGATCTAAAGGAGTCTACTAAAGTCCCTGATTCTATTTGGTATTACTATAAAGAAGATTACAATGAATGTGTAAGTGGTAAGAATAATATTATAAATTTGATCATCTCCTAATTTATAGACATAAAAGTATATAATCCAAATTGTGCTGGGTGTGTTCACTTTATTAAATTCTTTAGTCTTCAGACCTTGCACTTTAATAGGACAAAATAACATCTTGCAACTGCACCAAAGGAGGTCAGAGAAAACCTTACCTTGCTCAGTAATTATAAGAACCCATTTATTGTTCTTTCCTAATCTCAATCTTTAAGTAAAAATGAGAATTGAATTATCTCAAATGTAAGACATTAGAAAATTAACTCCTGTGGTATTCTGTGGTCATGTTCTCTTCTGCCTGCATGGTTTGGCAGAGCATGGTGGCTGTGACAGGAGCCTCCTGAATCCACTCAAAGACAGAGCATAAACCCAACAACTAAACTAAGGATTTTACTAAATTATACTACACAGCAGTTTTCCACCTGGTTGGCAAAGAAACATTCAAAAGAAAAGTACAATTACAACATTTTTTTTTGCCACAAATAGAAGACAAATTAAAATAATAAGCATGCGAAAAGAGAGAAAGAAGATCAAAGGAAGGAAAGAGGAGTAAAGGAAAGAGAAAGAGAGAATGAAAAAAATCTTCCCCTAAATCATGGTCGGGAGATACCATCAACAGCATCTTTGGAGTTTACTTTTATACAGAATTTAATATGTGTAGAGTACCACAGTAAGATCCTCCTAAAACTATGATCAGTTGTTATTATTCCCATTTTTCAAATAGTGGAAGTGATGTATAGATAAAAAAATTACTCAGGTTCATACAACTGGAAACCAAGCTGAGTGGGAAGCCAATAATTCTTAGGAATTTGAGTTGATCTTATACTTTCCAATGAAGCATATATTTCTCATATCACACTGGGCTCTGGAGATATCCATGAGACTTTCCTTATCTGCCAACCCCAACAGCCTAATCAATGGGAAATGGTTTGCACACATCCTCGACTGGGTGAAGTTCTTTGGTGTCAGTCTGATTACTCATGGTATTTACAACATCACCTGCTCTTAAGAAAAGTACTGCCTCATTTTGTTTGTAAAGTATCTGAAGGATTTCTTCTTGTGACTTAGTTCTATGGGATGCTATGAGATCTAACAGAAATGACAGAAAAGGATAATTAAAACAAGTTAGTGGGGGCTGGAGCTGTGGCTCAGTGGTCACAGGGCTTGTCTGGCATCCACAGGGACTGGGGTTTGAACCCCAGCACCACATGCACAACAAAGTGTTGGAGTGACAAAAGCCATGTGAAAAACTAAATAAAATTGATTCTCTCTCTCTCTCTCTTTCAAAAAAGAAGTTAGTGATTACTTCGCTCTGCTATTTCCCTAGCAGGGACCTGTTTTTTCTGATGTTTTGGCATAAGTAGTGGTGGTCCACATTTATGAAATCTTTCATCTGGTGGAATAAATACTGGGTTACTTCTAAAGCATGATCTATAAATTAACTGAGAGAAAAATGCAATTGTCTTCTGAATGACTTTAATCTATATGAAGAACAATTAAAAGTAATGTTTTTAAGATTAATTTGCATGTTATTTGTGTTTATGTTTATGGAGAAAATACTCAGACTAAAACCTCTAGCATCTTTCTTGCTCCGTTTATTTTACTATCACTTAAAATCTCCAATGAGGGGCTGGCGCAGTGGCTCGGTGGTTACCCGGCATGTGCAAATACACAAGTTCAAACCCCAGCACCCACGTACATAATAACTAAGTGCTGGAGCAACTAAAGCCACATGAAAAACTCAATAAAAATTGATTTTCTCTCCCTCCATCTTCCTCTCTCTCTGTCCTTCTCTCTAAAAAGTAAAAAAGTAAAATCTCCAATGATATAGAACTCTAAAAGGTAAAAGTAAAGGTTTCTGTTCTCTCACCTCACCTCCTATTTTTATTGCCCAGAAATAAATAATTTCCTATATAGAGATGTATATGTGCACATATGTGTATATTTATATATATAAATATATTATTATACATATAAAATTATCCCATATATTATGCAGTTATATACACACGCATCTCATATGGCATATATATACTGTTTCTGTTGTTATTTCAGGGATTGAATCCAGAAGTGCTTAACCACTGAACCACAACCCCAGCCCTTTTTATTTTTTTTATTTTGAGACAGGGTCTCACTATGTTGCTGAGACTGGCCTTGAACTTGCATTCCTTCTGCCTCAATATCCTAAGCCTGTGAAATTATAGGTGTGTGCCATTGTGCCCTGCAGTATGTAAGTGTATATATATATATATATATATATATATATATATATATATATATATATCTTTTTTTTTTTAAAGAGAGGGACAGTGAGAGAGAGCAAGAGAAAGAGAGAATCATTTTTTTATTTTAGTTTTTCACATGGGCTTTGTTGCTCCGAGACTCCGTCGTGTACATGGTGCTGGGGTTTGAACCCTTGTACTTGCGCATACCAGGCAATTGCTGTAACTGCCGAGCCGCTGCTCCAGCCCCCTGCTCTATTTTTTAAAGAAATGAGGAAATGCCATATCAATTGTTATACAACTTTATTTTTTAACTTTGCACTTTATGGTTACTTTTCCTGATCATTGGATGAAGACCTACTTCATTGTTTCAAACATTGCATTGTTTTATTATTTAGGTGAACTAGAATTTATTTAACAAGTCCTGTGTTGTTGCATTTTGGCAGGGGACCCATCCTTCATGTTGTAAACATAGCAACATGTTTGTATGAATATTCTCCTGTTCCTATGTAGTTTTATATCTAGATTCCTAGAGGTAGAATTACTTGTTCAGTTCAAGCAAATACATTTTGATACGTAGCCTTCTACAATCTTTATTCCCAGTAAATTTCACAAGTGATAACTGGATCCAGAAAAGGTGTTAGTAAACAGTGCCATATTTTTCATGGTGAAAGGTCCACTATTTTTGGTATACGCATTCTTTAAGGAATTTGTCATGAAGATACTCCTGTCTGCTTATAGTCAATCTCCTTCTTTGAAAGTAGAATTCCTCTGTGGGTTCAAGTCATGGTTAGGAGGAATAAATTCTGGTGTTAATCACAGGTAGTTAATACAGTTTTGTTCATAATAATAATGTATATTTTTAAATAGTCAAAAGAGAAGATTTTGAGTGTTGCAACACAAACGATAAACATTTGAAACAATATATGCTAATTACCTTGATCTGAACTTTATATAATGCAAGCATATATTGAAACATTATACGGTACCCCCATACATCTGTGCACTTATGTGTCAATTAAAATAAAAAAAAATAGAATGCCTGAATTTTAGCCAGATGCATGGCTACACAGATAAATACCACACTTACTTTCCAACCTTCCTCCAAACAACTACTCTATCTGCTACGCCATAGGACACCAGAATTCACTTCTCCCAACTGTAACTTGCACACATTGAGGAGTTCTATATTCAAGGAGATGGACTACAAGCAGGATCATTTTCATGATAAATTGAATAGGTCTTCTGGAACAGGTAAATTCTGACCAATGGAGTGTGAGAGAGAAACAGGGCTGGGTGTCTTCTGGGTTACTGTTTTCAAAGAAAAGGGCCTGGATTGCTGTGCCCTTTCTCTCCTCCTGCCAGCTGGACCCACATGCGATAAGAGGAGAAGGAGCAGCCTGATGGGGCCCAAGAGGACAGTCAGGCCTGGAGGATAATAGAGTCACCTGACGTGTTAGCTGTCACAGGCCAGTACTTTGTTTATGCCATTATATTTTAGGATGTGTTTGGTGGTTATCAAATATTTTATTTTGTTTTATTTATTTATTATTATTTTTTGTGTTAATATTGATTTTAATTAACTATGCAAATATCAGAAGAAATAATTACTTTTTAATTTGGAAAATTTGAACATATTTATTATTTTTTTCAGAGCTGAGGACCGAACTCGGGGCCTTACGCACGCTAGGCAAGTGCTCTGCGCTGAGCTAAATCCCCAACCCCAAATATTTTATTTTTTGATAAGAGGTTTTGTTCTATTGCCCAGGTTGGCCTTGAACTCACAAGCCTCCTGCCTTAGCTGCTGGTGTAGCTGGGATTATGGGCTCACGCCACTGTGCCTGGCTTTAGATTGCATCCCAATATTCCATTCAAATGGTGTATGCATTGAGCAGGCTTCCAGATCCCACCTCTTTTAGTCATTGCCTATCAGAACAGGTGACTTTCATCTTATTCTCGTCATACTTTGAGAATATTTCTTTTACCATTTATAATCCTCTGGGTTTATTACAGTTGTCTTAACTTAGCAACTTTCGCAACCCTAGCAGCCTTAACTAATGCTTCAAGCTACCCTAGTTGTATGCACCCTGAACTTGTAAGGAATAATTACCTTTTAATTCACCTTTTCCATAATTTATCTTCCCATGATGCTGTCTAAACTCCACATGGGAAGAACCTCACTTGAATTTCATGTAACTGTATCTCCTTAAGAAATATGATGCATAGAAAAATATTTGTTGAAATAAAAAAAAAAGATCAAGGGAGTAGAAGAAGGGGATTGAGAGGGAGGGAAGATGGATGGGGACGGGATAAGGAAAAAACAGTGGAATGAATCAGACCTAACTGTCCAGTATCCATATATGAATACCCTACAGCAAATCTCACCATTATGTATATCCACAAAACACAATTTAAAAAATATGTAAATAAAAATATATGAGAAGAATAGAGGAAAGGGAACTGGAGGGAGAGCAAGGGTAAATTAAGTATCGGGGACTTGATTGGAGCAAACTACATTCCATGCATTTATAATTATGTCAAAATAAATCCTAATGTTTTATATATATATATAATATTAGGATTTATGAACTAATTTATGAACTAATAAAAAAGAATTTAAAGCAAAAAATGTTTGTTGGATGAATAGATGATCTCCTTGAAGTTAGAAAATAAAGACTGGGACTAGGAATAAAGAATAAAGAATAAGAATACCTATTTGCCACCTTTGATTGACAGGCTTCCGCACTTACCAGGTGGCCAGTAATTGGAACAAATTCAGTTTGAATGGGATGTGTTGGAAGAAGATGGAAGGATAGGATGACGTGCTTTGGATAATGAGTTCTGTGTAGGGTCACTGATGGGTATTTTTTGTTACAGAATGTCTCTACTAAAAAGCGTACGTGGAAGTATTTCTATTAGCAAGCATTGTAAAATTCCTTCATATGTGACAAATGACTGTTGACAATAACAGTAATAAAAATAAGTGAGCAAGAAAGGAATGACTGTTACATAAAGGACCTTGTTAGACAGATGGAGCTTGGAATGAACCTGATACATAGTTGAGCCTTGATGTCCTCAAAGCAGTTGTGTGCTTCATTTCCGCTTGAACCCTACACCTACCTTTCCTTGGTTAGGTATTTGTGAAAAATATCCATCATTGGTTAATCTCCTTATTCACAAGGAAATAATATCCTTAGGTTATTAGGAAATTGGAATTTATGCTTACAGCATAATGAGGAAAATATATGGGGAACTTAAATATATAAATGGTTTCTCATGGGATTGGAGTGGTGGCTCAGCAACTATGGCACTTGCCTGGCATGAGCAAGGACTGGGGTACAATCTCTAGCACCACATACACAACTAGGTGGAGGGAAACAAAAACCAGACGGAAAAAAAAATAATTCTCTCTTTCTCTTTTTAAAAGAAAAATGGCTTCTCAGTCATTTGTTCCTGTTGTTAAGGTCATTTTAAAAGGCCTTTTCAAAAATGCTTCATGCAATTAAAATTGCCTAGAAATTGAAAGAAAGGTCTGGGATTGACACCGTAAAGAAATTTTTCAAAATATTATTTTAGGACATTCTCTTGGAGTATTAAATAACTTAATTCAATTCCCTTAGAATAAAATAGGTTCAACGTTAGGTTCTTTAAATTTTCAAAATAGTCTCTGTTTTCTATGAATATGTTTACGTAAGTAGAAAATCATAGCCAAGCGCATCTTGTGTGTCTAGATTGGGTAGATGATCTTTGGGGTGGGTGGCTTTTTTCTTTTCCTTGTCTCTAGTCCCTGTACATTCAGCTGCCATCCGAGGAGATGCAGGGACTAGGAGCTCAGGGGGACAATTCTTTGTGCTGGCAAAAGGCACTTCTGTGGTTGGATACTTAACATACTGCGGTAGGTTGTCCTACCATACAGCCTTTCACAAAAGTAGGCTGGCCTGAGCCACAGGTAAAAGAATAATTTATGTTTATACCAAGAAGGCTGGGAATACACTGGTCTGTGCATGGTGTGAGCCCAGGTAGACCTGAAGGAGTTCAAGCTGTGGGATTCTTACAGAATTGTCTAACAGGAAAAGCGTGGTGGCAGTGGCAGGTCTTACGTCATGTGGTTCTACATGGCTTTGTGTTGGGGGAAAGACCAAGCATACTTTCCCCTGGGCAGAGCGGAGAATCACTGTGAAAATGTTCCCAGCACAAGCACAGTCAGAAAGGTAAACCTAAAAAAAAAATCAAGCTTTTATGTCTAATAATAATACGAAGAAGAATAGAGAATGGATTGAATGAATTTGATCTGCATAGCGCAACATGGTAAGGTTATAGCCCACAGTCACTCTGGCCTCTTTTGCTGTCTGTGTGTTGTGTGATCACTGAGTCTTCACTCAAGCTGCCCTTGGGGATGCTTCCCCTCATTTACGACTTGGCATGCAGAATCAGGAGTTCAGATCTCTGCTCCTTTTGTTTGCTTGTTTACATTAAGAGCAATGATTCCTTAGGACAAAGTAATGAATATTCAAGTGACAGAAAGTCTAAACGTGCGCGTGCGTAACCTTCTCTAAAGTTATTGTGTTTCAGAATAATTTTTGTTGAAATTGATGCCACTGGGTCTTTGGAGGAGGGGTGTGTGTGTCTCATGTTTCCCTTAATGTTTATTCAGTAGGGTTAAATTGTTCCCCAGGTCCCCGAAACAAACATCAGTCATGATTCTGGATGATTCTTTTTTTTTTTTTTTTTTTTTTAAGAAAGAAACAACTTTATTGAGTTTTTCACATGGCCTTAGTTGCTCCAACACTTAGTTGTGTACGTGGTGCTGGGGTTTGAACCCGGGTCCTTGTGCTTGCCAGGCAAGCGCCGAAACCGCTGAGCCACCGCTCCAGCCCTGGATGATTCTTTTAATAAAAAGGTATATGGTCATTTAAAATCATCTTGATTCAGAAACTTGTAATTCCCAGTGCCACAGGAAAATCAACATTGCGAACTGGGGTAGAAGGTAAATCTTCCATCCCCCGTGGAGGTGGGCCCATTGCTCTGGGCCCAAGGTGAGTCAGAACACCATGGTGAGAGGGTGTGGAGGAGGAGAGCAGCTGAGGACCTGGCAATCAGGAAGCAGAGAGAGCTCTGCTCACAGGGACAAAATATAAACCCTGCTGCAGGTGCCCAGTGACCCACTTCCTCCAGCTGCACCCTACCTGCCTGCGGTTGCCACCCAGGTAATCACATCAGCGGATCAATGCCCTGATTAGGTCACAAGTCTTATAATCGAATCACTTCATTTCTGAACATTCTTGCGTGGTCTCACACATGAGCTTTTGGGGACACCATAGATCCAAACCCTGACATCTCTTCCCCAGCAATCTTTGGGCGTGTGTTGGAGGGTTTCTCATCTTCCTAAGCCTCTAAAGGATGCTAAAGACCTGCAAGAGGCTCTGAATTCTCAATGGATCTAGCAGTGGAGAATTCTGCCCCAAGGGGACCTCAATAAATGTAACCAGTATTTTCAACAAATAAGACTCCAGAGAGATGCTAAAACAATACAAGTTTATTGGTCCTTTTCTCCTATTAACAGTTTATTGAGGGGCTGGAGAGGTGGCTCACAACTGCAGCACCTGCCTGACATGTGTGGGGACCTGGGTACAAACCCCAGCTCCACATACACAGCTAAGTGTCCGAGAAACAAAGGCCAGATGAAAAAATTAAATAAACTTGATTCCCTCTCTCTCTCTCTCCATCTCTCTATTAAAAAAAAAGTTTATTGATCTCCCACCAGCTGTAAGGCACTAGAAAAATAAACACAGCAAACATTTGAGGTTTTCAGCATCTGAATAAAGTTAAGTCAAACAGGTGATGTACTGATGGTAAATTTAACAACAGGGCAATAGGCTAAACACAAAGAGAAAAAGTCACACCTGATTTCGAAATGGACTGTGTTATGAATTCTCCCTCCTCTTTCCCAGGCTAAGCCCACTTAGGCGGCATGAGCACACTTTTGATTTGGGGTGAGGGATCACATTTCCCTTTCTTGTTCATACGGAGTCACAAAGTCCTTGTCTGCTTGAATGAGGAGCTACCCAAGGATCTGTAGCACTTGTGAACTTTGGCCACGTTTCAAGACTGTTTCTTCAGTTGTACGAACGGTCTGTTAAGATTGGGTTTATTATCCCTGCTGTTCAAGAATGACTGAGGAACATAAGGTCAAACATGTTAAATATGGATGAATCCAACTTTAATCCATAAAGCGGACATAGGCTATATGTCTAGATGCTTCTTCAAGCAAACGAAAAAACTCATTCTATAGCTGTAATTGTTTATTTTTAGGAACGTTTTCTGTAGCTTTGTGGTGAGAAAAATTCAACACAAACAGGCCATTAGGTCCTGGGGTTATAATAGTGCTGTCACCAACCCACATGGACTGTGAACATGTAGGGGATAAATTTTCACCCTGCTCATCCCTTCTAGGATATTAAACATTGTGGAAGAATGTTTTGAGAATGTCACTGGGAACCAAGCCACTGAGATACACTATACTTGAAAACACACTTGAATGGTGGATAAGGTTTTCAATGACTCCTAGTTCTTACTTCTAGAGAAAAATATGTTGGGTCAAGAAGCCTGTAATGTAGCTTGTGCTTCCCGAATATTACACATTCTCTATATTTTCTGTAAAGAATAAGGGTTCTTCCTACAGGGTAGAACTGGTTTTTTGCATTGAATATATAAGCAATAGATTCTCATTGATATTTATATATAGTAAGAACAGATCCTCATTGATATTTACATATAGTAAGAATAGGTCTTCATTGATATTTACATATAGTAAGAATAGATCCTCATTGATATTTATATATAGTAAGAATAGATCCTCATTGATATTTACATATAGTAAGAATAGATCCTCATTGATATTTACATATAGTAAGAATAGATCCTCATTGATATTTACATATAGTAAGAATAGATCCTCATTGATATTTACATATAGTAAGAATAGATCCTCACTGATATTTATATATAGTAAGAATAGATCTTTATTGATATTTGCTAATGTTTCTATATTTCTCCCACAGGTTACAGAGCTCTTCAGTTTTTTTTTAATAGAGATGGAGAGAATGAGAAAAAGAGAGAGAATCAATTTTATTTATTTTTTTTCCATCTGGCCTTTGTTTCTCCAACCCTTAGTTGTGTATGTGGTGCTGGGGTTTGAACCTGGGTCCTTGCGTATGCCAGGCAAGTGCTCCAACCACTGAGCCACTGTTCTAGACTGCTCTTCACCTTTTTATCTACTCAATATCAGTTTTACTCAATTTATGGAACATTGGGTTTTCCCCGCCCCCACCCCAGGTAGCAAATTCATGCTGTAAATTATGAACTATGTGGAGTTTTATGCTGCTAATTCCACAGAGACACAGAACACCTCAGTCACTGTAGCCTGGGCTTTGGAAACTGAAAGACCTGGTCTCCAGTTCTAAATGACAAGGACTTTGAGTGCTCTGTAATTTCAGTTTCCTTGTGAGATTAGGATGTATTGAAAGCAAGTCGACCTCAGGTTTGTTTGACAATGTGGCAGTGCTGAAAGATACTCCTGAAACTCTTTGACTCTTGTCCCACCAAGTGGGGCTGACATTTCCTCCTAATTAATCTGGGCTCCTTGACTCCTTCACCAGAGAAACACATTGCATTAGCTTCTGGCTGCTTCTACTTGCTATCTCTTGGGGTGTTTGTTCTAGGATCCCAGCCATGCAGTTATGGTGAGGAACTGGAGAAGCTCATGGAGAAGCCAGCATGGAAAGGCTGTGACTCTTGGCCCTCAGCCATGGTTGAGCTTCCGGATGGCACTAATTCGCCAGCCACGTAAGTGAGATGTCTTGGAAGAGAATCATCGTGCAGCTTGCGTCAAGCTGCCCTAACTGACACCACATGAAACAGACATGAGCCTTCTCTGTTAATCACTGTCCAGAATCAATGAATTAAATAAATGGCTCTAGTTATTTTAAGTCACTAAATTTTTAAAATTATTATCCAACAATTTTAATTGAAACAAAGATTAAATGAGATGATAAACATAAAGCATTTATATAGTTTTTTTTCTTTTTAAAGAGAGAGGGATATATATATATATACATACATAAATACATATGTGTATATATATATATATATATATAGAGAGAGAGAGAGAGAGTCAATTTTATTTAGTTTTTCATGTGGCTTTTGCTGCTTGGACACTTTGTTGTGTACATGGTGCTGGAGTTCGAACCCGCATCCTCATGCATGCCAGGCAAGCGCCGTAACCGCTGAGTCACCACTCCAGCTCCACATGTATATAGTTTTAGGACACATAAAGTTCCTAAAAATTCATTTATTATCTTGGGAAAAGTAAAAAGGACATTAAACTTCGATCTCAAAACTCTAAAGAATGTTACCATTGAATGACTTTTAGAGAACTTCTAGGTGAGAGGGGATCAATTGGTGTACAGGTGATTAACAGGTACACTTTATTTGGCTCATGCAGTGTTTTTTAAAAAGAGCATACATTTCGAAATATGGACACATCTCATGAAAAATTGAACTTCCAGCTTCTCCTTTTAAATAGTATCCTATATCTGGCAACACTAGATCTATATTCCCACTGGCACCAATAAGCCGTGGCTATGTGAATTTGTCCTCTTTGTACAAAACACATTCACTCAAGATCACTCCATCTCCAGCCCAGTGCCTTCAGAGCTGGCCAATTCTCCCATTTATATTTCTTACCTGGCCATTTGACCACGCATTTGGTTTTTCAACATTGGACTTACCCCAACTTTCTTTTATCATACAGATAGAAAATGAAGACCCAGAGCAATGAGAAAGTACCTTGGATCAGATCTTCTGACTTTGAACCCTACAGACATACTGTCCTTGGAGGCTGTCTTGGTGGCCTTTGCAAATCAGGCCATCAATGCTATTTTCAGCAGAGCCAGGGTCTGCGCTTCTCTAGACATCCTTGTGTCCCCTTGATCCTATGCCCTGGTGGCTGGGCCATGGCTTCCAGGCATTGGCAACTGCCTCTGTCTTCTGTGAAACTCTGATTCGGCTTTGACTTGGCCTCGGTCACACTGGCTAGAGCTCTGGAGGAACCCAGCCAACCCAAGTGGATCCATATTCCTACCACAATTTGACCCAATAACACATGGTTTATGGGATGTAAGATCTGGTTTCCTATCATCTTCCTGGAAAGGACAGATGTCACAGCCTGAGACAAGTCAGTGTCCTGGGGAGCAAATTTTGACCAAGGAAAGACAAGGGAAAAAGCCATCAGGTCACTTCCTCTATTTCCTCTCCCTATCATTCTCCCCCGGCACTGTTTCTACCTATCAGAGTAATTTGAAGGGAACCATTCTTAGGTACATACCCAAGTTTTCTTGACTTCTTCAGTGTTTGGTAGCTGCCTGCAAGATCATGTGCTAGGTAATAGGACGTGTGTGACTTTGTCTAGTTCCTCAGATCATGCATCCTTGTTCCGGTCATCAACACATTTTTAGGAAAGATTTCTGTAGCTTTGTGGTGAGCAAAATTTCTGTAAATGTCCACCTTGACAGAAACATAGTGGGAAGTTTTGCTTAACAGTACATTGTAACATCCTTTGAAATTGAAAAAGAAAACCAAATTGCATTCTCTTTGACGGCTTGGTGTTATGCCCCAAAGACATTAAAGACACATATTTTCATTCTTTATTCTGAAATTATTGGAATAAATCCTGCATAAATTGAATTGCAATGTGACAAGATAGATCACAAAGTGTAGCATGAAAGAGGATATTCTATTATGTTGTATAAAAGTAATACAAGTTCTTAGATTAAATCTTTATAAAATATAAAATGAAATCTTTATAAAATAGCATAAAATGAGGAGAGCCTAGGACTCTAAAGGAGATCACATTTAATTGTGTTATCAATTTCCTGGGAATGTTTAGAACATATAACATTTTTAGGCAAACGTAATGCACACTGTTCAAACTGATCTTCACCCTGCCTTTTCTAATTTAAAATTTATCTTGCAGATCAGAACATATTTATTAGCCTCTTTATTTTTTTATTTTTATTAAGAAATTATTTGTTGAACAATCAAAAATGCTTCCAACAAAACAATATGATATATATATATGTATATTCTGAAAATTAGATTTACCACCTAGAGCCCCCCCCAATTTCCCACCCTTATCCCTCCCCCCTCCCCACTCTTTCCCGATACATCTCTACGAATGCCTTAGGTTGTGGGTCACTAAACCTTTGCTGGGTTTAATACATGAGAGTTGACCACCTTTCACACTAGCCAGGGTCTAGTTCCAGCCTCCACAGATGAGTGAAGACATTCGACCCTTGGTTCTCTGGGTTATAGACTCATGATTTTTAATAGGCACATACTACTCCACGGTTCGCGAAGTAAGAGATCATCTCATTTCTCCACCGCAGGCATGGAAGACATTTCATTGTCTTCACCCAAATTCATTTTGTCTGAGGATTTTGTTCTCCTGGGTGGTCAAAACTTCATCTCTGCCAAGTCAGTGTTTTCCTTCATGGTGTTTGTCTGGGTTCCATGAGGCTCATGCAGAAGAGAGAGCTTGGGCACAGGTGTGGAGTCTTGTTCTTGCTGGGTGTTTTTCCATGGAGGTAGATGGCCCGCCATGTCCTCTGTCTTAATCCAGGAGTTCTCTGCTGATGGTCCCTGTCTTCTCCTCCAGGCCCTTCGGATCTCCTATTTATTTTTATTTATTTATTTATTTATTTATTTATTTATTTATTTATTAAAGAGAGAGAGGGACAGTGAGAAAGAGAGACAGAATCAATTTTATTTAGTTTTTCATGTGACTTTTTTGGTTGCTCTGACACTTCGTTGTGTATGTGGTGCTGCGGTTCGAACCTGTGTCCTCGGGTACACCAGGCAAGTGCCATAACCGCTGAGCCACCGCTCCAGCCCTGGTTCAGAACCTCTTAATACGTCTTGGTAACTCTTAGACACACACAATTTCTGTGCCAGGCTGGAATTCGGGGTCAATCCTACAAGTTCTCTTACACTCATCACTTAGGTACACCACACAGTCAGTATTACTCTGCTTTTTCATTGCTATGTCAAAATGTGAGCCAACTGGGCGGGGAGGCTCGTCACCTTCCACACATCTAACTAAGCAGCAGGTTTTCTTCTTTCTAAGACTTAGCAAAATAATCAAGTACCCTCCCTGGATGCAGCTGTCAGTGGAAGGCTCCTTTTGGGGGTGCTTCCTGTCAGAGTCCTTCTCAACCTTCTAAGTCAAGGAATTTCTAAATTTCGGCTATTCATTGTTCAAGCTTCCAAATATTTTGTTTATGTACAGGGTTTCAAAACTCAAAAACCAAACCTTCTCTATTTCATTCTTATGTGCAGTCTAGTATCCCACACGTCCCCTGAAGCAAGGCATGGAGTACCCCAGATGAAAGAGAAACTCAAGCTTAAATAAATCAATAAATAAGTAAAAGCTAATATTACAAAATGTTATGTTCATTACATGTGTATGTTCTATTTATGATTCCTTACATGTAGTTATTTATGTTGCTTTCTTTTATGTTGTGGTAACAAGTTACAATAATACCCTTGTTCACAGAACTTGAGAATTCGTGTTAGAATATTGGTGATAGATTTCCTAGCATTAGCTGGTACATGGTAGTGCCTGCCTGTAATCCCAGAAACTCAGGAGGCTGAGGCAGGAAGATTGCAACTTTGAGGCCAGCCTCAGCAAAGTAGTGAGACTCTGTCTCAAAAAAAGGGGGTCCTGGGGATGGGGATGTACCTCAGTGGTTAAGCACCCCTAGGTTTCAATCCCCAAGTACAAAAAAAAAAAGAAAAAAATTCCTAGCATCAGAATCCCTGGATAAAGAGTGTTTTTCCAAATATTGATAGACATTACTACCTTTACCTCCAAAAATGTTACACTATTACTATTTTATATAGGAGTACCTGTTTCTCTATAACTTCATCCACTTTTATCACATACTTTATATTAATTTTTTCAGCATGACAGCTCAGAATATTCTCTCTCGTTTTTCTGATTTTTTTCCACGTCTTTAATTATAAGAGTGATTGAATCTATCTCACAGATGTTCTAGCCTTTTGCATCTTTTGTTCCCTGAACTTATTATTGAAATGCAAAAGATTGTGCTAAGCAATCCTAAAGTGTGTTCAAACTGATTATTGAAATGCAAAAGATTATGTTAAGTAATCCTAAAGTGTGTTGAATGGAATTTTTCCAACAGTTATATGTGCATTTTTTTTTTGTTTGGAGACTCGGATTACACAAAACATAAGGCAAATTGCTCCCCAGCCTACTCCATTTGATAGCAGTGGAATAACTATTGTGTAGGGGTAGGAAGGAAACGAAACTGAGGATAAAACACTGAGCCACGAACACAGAATTAATAAGTCTGCATATGTCCAAAGTCCAAGCTCAGGACTAGTTTCCAAAAAAAACCAGCCTTTGCTCCAATGCTCACATGACAGCAGTCATGAGAGACAGCTGGGGTCCCCTGAGCATGTGTCATTATCCAAAGATTCTCATAACTAACTAGCACAATGGAGTTGGGTCTCAATTTGAACTCTGCAGAGCAACCATTTACATGTCCTACGATCTCACTGCCTCAAAAAGTTTCCGCTGTAAAAGATTCCACAAAGAGAAGCTGAAAGAAGGCAGATAGGGGCTGGAGCGGTGGCTCAGCGGTTAGGACGCTTGCCTGGCATGCATAAGGACGCGGGTTCAAACCCCAGCACCCAGACACAGTGAGGTCTCGGAGCAACAGAAGCTACGTGAAAAACTAAATAAAATTGTTTCTCTCTCTCTTCACTGTTTGTCTCTCTTAAATAAAAAGAAGAAGCAGCAGAAAGGAACTTTAAGAAAAACAGATGAGACCTCAGTAACTGCCAAGTGTAGGATTAATTTTTAATACCTTAATTATGCAACTTCTCACATAGCTGACTTCTCATTCTTTGAGCCTTTTCCCTGTCTTGTTATATTTTCTATGTCACACTTGCTTGTACTTTATGCGAATTAGCAAGTGCTCTTCCAGCTGGAAAGCACCTTGGGGTTTTCATGAACTCGTGGGCTACTTGTAACCACAACGCTTCCACCTTTGTTTTGATCATCAATGTCCCCATGTCCCAAAGCCGTACCGTTGTGCAGGCAACCTGCAGGGGACTTCTCATCACTCCAGTTTTTAAGAGGGAGCCTAACACTCATAGAGTTAAAATTTTGTCCGAAGTCAGTATCTAGTAGATTGCAGGATCAACATTAATACGTTCTAAGAGACTGATCAATTTTGCAAAAAAAAAAAAAAAAAAAAAAGGAATTATATTCATAGCCAATCAAGGGCTTACACTCACTTTTTGGACCCCCCAGAATGGTCTCTCTCCAACTATCCACAAACTTTAAACTCTCTCCTCCTTCAGGTCTCCGCTCGGATGTCACTTTGTCAATGAAGACCTTTCTGAATGCTTGGTGTAAAATACTTCCCTGCTATTTCCACTCTGATTTAGTTGTTTACATAGAATTTATTTTCACCTATCATGATACACATTTACTTCTGGATTTTATCTGTCTCTCTAACCAGAAATGTATTCTGTACGAGGCCAGGAATTTGAATCTCTTTCCTGTATCTCCAGTACCTAGAAAAGAGCCTGGCACACAGTAAATATTTCTAGAATCAATAATAAAGCAAACACGTATAATTACATCCCTTTCATTGGCCTCGTAAGAGGTCCATCACAGGACTAGCTGGGGGACTCCAGGAAGTCTGATTTAAAGGGTATCTGATCAGGGCTGGAGCGGTGGCTCAGTGGTTACGGTGCTTGCCTGGCATGTGCAAGTTCGCAGGTTCAAACCCCAACATCACTTACACAACTAGGTGTCAGAGCAACGAAAGCCACATGAAAAACTCAATAAAATTTGATTCTCTCTGTCTCTCTCTCTCTCTTTCACTGTAAAAAAAATAAATGAAGAGTATTTGATCTTGAGAGGAAGTTTAATTAAAGGAAGCGTATGAGGGGATACATTTGTCCCTTGGAGCACGGACAGCTGGGAGAGAATGTGGAATTCTCCTGTCCTCCTCTTCTCTGCTGTCCCCTCCCCCTGCAGAGCTCTGCATGT
>PVKS010013922.1:0-49612 GCA_004027875.1 Aplodontia rufa | reverse complement strand
AAAAAAAATATCTATCAGAATGTCACAAATGAAAAACAGTGACAACACCAAATGCTGGTGAGGACAGAGAGACACCACGTCACATATACACTGAAAACAGGAGTATAAAACAAAACAGTGACCCTGGCAAGAATTGGACAACTTCATAATAAACTGAATGCACAGCTATCATAAAAATCACCATTGTATATGTGGGCATTTATCTCACAAAAAAATAAAAACTTACATTTACAAGAAAAAAAAAAAAAAGAAAAAAATTCTGAGCAACTTATCCTAATCACACTGGCAAAATTTACTATAATGTTTCATTGAATCTAAATTAACATTGAATGTAAGTAAAATGAAAACAATTTCGGACTTCCTAAACTATCATGTCAAGCATTCAATCAATTCACATATCACCAGGAAACCAAATATTACAACAAAGTAAAAAAATAAAAATAAAAATATTAAATGGGTGGGTTGTATGACTTGCTGGGCACCAAAAACCTTCAAAAAGAGATTACATCAAATAATCTTTCTTTCTAGAGGAATGTGTTAGTCTATTCTGACCATCATAACAAAATACCTTAGATTGGATCAAGGTGCCAGTAGATTTGGTGTCTGATAAATTCTGATCCATGGACAGCTCTTGTTGCTACGTTATCTTGTGACAGAGGGGCCAGGAAGCTTCCTTCAACCTCTTCTAACCACATCTATGAGGGTGGAGCCCTGTAACTTAGTCACTTCCCAAACAGTCCAGTCTCTTAATACTGTCACATTGGGGTCTTAAGTTCAATACATGAATTTTGGAGGAACACAAAATTTAGACTACATGAAGGAGGAATATCAAATATTTATTTTAGGCATAAGATCTTTGGTTGGCACATTGAAGGGCAAAAGTAAATGCCAAATTTCCAAGATATTCAAGACAACTCTGATTTCTACTTCACCTCATGAAATTATTGAGAGTCTCCTATGTGCCATACAGACTATATTGATATTTTTCAGATCATTTGTCTTAAGTTTTTGTTTGAAAAATATGGTCAGCATAGACCATATTATACCATCAATGAGCTTACTGAGGGTAGCCCTTCAATATCTATCTGGTAGACCTTAAAAGAATGACTTTCAGGAGTTCATATTTCTAAAACCAAATTGTTTGCCATCTTACTACTAAGTGAAATAATGGATATGATTTAACCCCACTGAGCCTTAATTTCTCCATCTGCAAAATGGGTAATAATTGTATCTGCTCCCTTAGGTTGTTAAGATAATTAAATGAGATCTTAAATGTAAAGTTCTTAGAACAGTCCTCAGTACACACTAAGTTTTCAACATGAGTTAGCTTTTTAACTATTTTATCTAAGTTAACAATATATTAATCAATTAAGTAAACCATTGGGGGAAGCTTTTACAAAGATATTGCCATTTTGCTTAAAAAATGATACCAAAGTCCAAGGGTTTCTTGAACTGTGTTCAAGCTTGGTATTAAAGCCCATGCTTAGTATCCTCAAGGCCCTGGTTTCAATCCCCAGCATCAGCCACAAAAGAATAAATAAATAAATAAATAAGGCTGTAGAAAGGATATTCAATTTGTACTGGAGCCATGGATTTGTTGGCATAATTTAACACATTCCTAGAAAATTGCTTCACCATTTACCATTTTCTGGTTCATAATATATAGAATTATTGCATTGTCATATAAGAGTCTTTGCAATGTGAAGAATCATTCTTGTCCATATCATAGGTAGTACCAATATTTTCTTATCTTAATAACTCACTAAAGGAAAACACTGCCAGAAGACAATATCACATGTTCCTAATTATATGTCTAAACATATTCAAATGAAATGAACTGTCTATTACACCAGGACCAAATTATTGCAGGGATCACATCAAAGATGTATTTGGTTTGCTATCCTAATCTTTAGTTTGTCTGTTATTAAATATTAGTACATTATCTTAAAAATAAGAAGTCTTATTTTCAATGTAGTATGAAATGTCTATGTACCTTTTTTTTTAACTTGGGGTAGGAAATTTTTATATGACTCCCCTTTCCCCAAAAAGACAACCAAAACAGAAATATAATATGGAAATTGTTCTGGTTTTGATATGAGGTGTTCCCCCCAAACTCTTGTGTTTTAGTAGGAAGGTTCAGAGGTGAAATGATTGCATTGTGAGAGTTGTACCTTACTCAGTTCATCCTAGTTTGAATGGACCAGGTGATAACTGCAGGCGGGTGGGGCAGAGATGGAGAAGGTGGGCCACTGGGGTGTTCTGGAATTCATCTTTCCTGTGGTTCCCTCCTCCTCTCACTCTCTCTGCTTCCTGATCCTGCCATGAACTGCGCAGATTTCCTTCCCTGGACCAGTCCCCCATGATGTCCTGCCTCACCTTAGGCCCAGAACAATGCAGTTAGCCATTTTCCATTTTTGGACTGAGACCTCTGAAACTGTGAGCCCCAAATAAACTTTCCCTCCTCTAAATTGTTCTTGTTGGATGTGGGGGGGGGGGGACGGGGGGATTATTTCTTTGTTTGCCACAGTGACAGAGATCAAATAAAAAATAAAACCTGACTAAAATAGAAATGTATGTAAGCAATAGAATCTGAGATGAACAGACAAGAATCCATTAGTCCTTGAAAAAAAAATTTTATGAAATATAGCTACAAAGACCTTGACACTTAAAGAAAACCAGTTATCAGGGGAAAAGAGATGACTTAACATGGGAGAATCATCTGTATAGCATGGAAGTAGTCAATGCATTAAAAGGCAGAAAAAGAAAGGTTTATTAAAACACCAGTAGAATAACTTTATACCATCTAACACAGGCATAGCCAGTCGTGCAATCAACACTCAGCCTTATTCATGGCAGGGATTTAGGAAAATTTAACTTAGATGAATGAACAAATGAAGGATCTTGCTCCTGGTCTACCAAAGGACAGAATCTGCAGAGTAATCTGTATTGTGTGTGTTTTGTTTGTTGGCAGAATGGCAGTCCTTTAACCTCTCTGATATCAGTTTCTTCTGTAGGAAAATGAATATAAAATATCCTAATTCAATAATCCTTTTTCTGTGTTATAATTTTCATATACGAGTACTCTGAAATTTATAAATGATACACAAAAATGAAGCCATTTATATTTCACTTCCTGGAGGAAAATAGTAACTCACTGATCTGTTCTCCCAGTTGTCTCCCTCTCATTCCTCCTGCACATAACTAGAGGTTGGGATATGAAGCTGGGGGCCGAATGGAAAAGGGAGACATGAGTATTGGCACCTAACAGGGAACTGGAGAGTCCGGAGTCGCCTTTCTCTAATCCGGACAGGGACTGTCTGGGGAAGGTGTGAAGGCAGGGAGAGCAAGGAGCCCTCCTTACTTCCTTGTCTAAGTCAAGCGCTGAGTGGCTTATATGAGACAGAGTGTGGAGAGGCCCCAGGGGGAAAGGTGACAGACAGCAGTTAGAAGCTTCAATTGAACAACAGTCAGCACAAGTTCAAAGTGTGAAAACACAAGCACCCTGGCTCCTTTACCTCCACTTACACTCACAGCTTGCAATGTGTGAGAAAGCAGAGGGCTTGGTGGGGTGGGCCGACAGAAAATAAAGGGAACCAGAATTTCCTAGGTTAAATATTCATTATATGTGGGTGGTATTTTTTAAACATACCCAGGAATTGCTATTGAAATGCAAATGTGTATTTACTGCAATGAGGGAGATGTTGTTTAAAAATATATAGACAATACCCAGAGCTGGAAATTGCCCCCTGGGCCAAAGGCAGATGTTGGGCAAGAGCACAAACATGCAGGGAGGACAGGAAGAAGAGAAGAACAAGGAATAAAAGGACCAGAGAGAAGCAGAAAAGGCCAGCAGCATGGAGGCCCCATGAGAGCTGATTAAAAATTCACAGCTGAGCCCAGCCTTTGTCACCATCCAGGGAAGAATTCTCAAAATTTAGCAGTTAGAGCAGACAACTAGTGAAGGCTGAAAAACTCTTCCCAAGAAAAGCAAAATTGGTAAAGCAGATCCCTGCTGCCTTAACAGTATAAAACTATGGTGCACCTGCTGAGATAAGGACTGGTTAGTCCCTCACCTTGCAGTAAAAATGGAATTGTAAGTGACGCAGCCATACGGGACCCATGTGGAGCAGAAGAGCAGTACACTAGAGGTGCAATGCACAAGAGCAGTCCTGAACAAGGTAATACTTCTGGAGAGATCTGCTACTCACCTGTTCTACGCACTGAACGACGGTAGGTGAAGCAGAAGACTTACTAGCAATGCGTCTGGAGAAAAGAGAAAAAACAATCATACCTCCCATCGTTTCATGGCTTCCCCCCACTCCCAACACATCCAGAAATATGAATAAAAATAACATCTAGATAAACTTACAAACCTAAACACAATAATCATCAACACACCATTGCTGCTTCTGGAAAGTTTAATATGTAAAGGCAAAATGCTAAGGAAAGTTGAACATATGTAGATTGGACGGAAAGAAGAGTTAGATCTAAGTTCATAATATCATGCCTCCTGGAGATGCATGCTGCCTTTGTATGTTAATAAGAAATAGTGTAGAAATACATCCCATTTAGAAGTTAAATCCAAATCAAATGACTGTTAAACATCAGTTTTCTTAATTGATTTGCTTGACCAGAATTTATATATAAAAGGTTACTCATGTGCCCCATGCCACACTGGGTCCTGAGCAGTGAGCAAAGATGGGCAGAGCATCAGCTTTATGGGCAGCGCATGGAAATGTGTGTTCATGAGCCTCCCCGAAATTTCTTACCATAAAGTGCCTAGACTTTTCATCCTTAATGAGTTGGACAATGAGAGACCATTAAATGTGGTTTCCTCAGAAGACAGTCAGAACCAATTTAGACTGCCAAGAAATGAATACATTAGCTGTTTCCAAAGCAGATGGATGGGAGGGAGGATCAAGAACGTGAAAGGTTTGGAAATTGTTTCCGGAGAATTCTATATTAGCACAGCTATGAGAACAAAGAAATGTGGATTAGAAGTTGTGTCCACGAGAATAAAATAAACAAGCAAAAAATCAGGTCTTTGCCAGAAGAACTGAGAGAGTTGTGAATAGTTAGGGACAGAGGATAAAAGAGGAAGGATATAGTATAAACGATGAGATTAGTTGGGCAAATTCATATGACAGAAAATGACTTCCTGATCTTAATGACTTCATCATTCCAAGAGCCACAGAAAACCAAGAAATTAGTAAATTCATTAAATTTTCCTCAAATCAAAAGTAACTTATAGAACATGTCAGAGTTGTTAGGCGGGCTGGGGGCGTGCCTTCAGCCAAGACACTGAGGCCATGACTGCTGGCTAAGGGGCAGGGCAAAGGGCAACTTGCCCGGAAAATAACAGCCCATTGGGATGCTGCCGGACAAGCTCCAAAGGATTGGCCCACCAGCCAGTCTCTGAAGGACCAACCCCATCTTGAACTCCCAGGTAGCCAGCAAAACCAGCTGCCTGGCAAAGGTTCAAGGCCATTTTCCCTGCCTGCCATTCTGGCCTGCTGCTGCTTCCCATGCCCGCCCTCATCATGGCGGCGCAGGTGAAATTGGCTGGAGAGCAACAAATCCCAATAAACATCTCCGCCTGAATTTACACCGGTATCATCATCCTTTTTTCTGATTTTACAAGAACATTCACAGCTCTCCAGACACTGAGGTCAAAAGAGGGTATTTATCTTCAAGTCATCGGAAAGATCGTTAATGCTGCATTAGAGCTGATGGTTTTCTTTACAATTGGTTGGATGGATATACCTTCCTCATGAAACACACCACACACACACACACACACACACATATACATGTGTTGAGGAAGAAAGACATATGAGAAAGACACCTTGTATATTCTTTTTTTTTTTCCTAAAGAGAGAGACAGTGAGAGAGAGAGAGAGAGAGAGAGAATCAATTTTATTTAGTTTCTCATGTGGCTTTCGTTGCTCTGAGACTTCATTGTGTACATGGTGCTGGGGTTTGAACCGCTAAGCCACCACTCCAGCCCCACCTTGTTTAGTCTTACAGGTATCCTTTTCCAGACCAGAAGATCTCCTTGTCTGAACACAAGTAGATCTCAAGTGTCCCAAATGTAAGGATAGAGGGTAAAAAATAAGGATAAAGTACAAAGGACAGTGGAACAGTAAATATTCCCCCCCACTCTGTTATGCCAATTACTGGCTGTGTGACTTGAGTGTGACAGGAACACATTGCAGTTAAACACACACACTAAACAGGGAACTTGGGTAACATTTGCTCATTCATTCATTCAACAAGTTTTCTTGAATGCCGTCTCTGGGCTAGGCACTATTCACAACCATATGGAGAAGACAGAGACCATAACAAAGTCATAGTAAACAGTGAAACACAAGACCAATCGTGTATTGAGAATGCCACCAAGAAAGACAGATATTATTCTGTGGGCTCTGGAAACTTCAGGAAAAGTCAAATCTGAACTGGGTCTCAAGGGTTTAGTAGAAGTCTGTCACATGTATCTGTTGAGGACCTTTCCCAACTCTCCCAAGAGAGGGACTGACTAATCATTAGGGCATTAAAACCCATTGGATTGGCATTTAAATGTTGTAATTCAAAACTAATCTTGCAAAACTTAAGCTGAAGGCTTTTTTTCTTTCTTTGTTTTGAGAAGAGGGAAGAGAGTTTAGCATACGAAGAAATTGTCCTCTTTGGGAGAAATTATTAAGAATTTTAATAAAAGCTTAGAAGACTCGAGCAAGATTCACATTCCCACATGGATATCTAAGAAACAGGGATTATTTTTAAGGCTATTTTTAAATAGGGACTTATAAAGTCATGGTTTTTCCAAAGCATGTGAGTTCTCACAGTTTTCTTTCTTTTTTCTTTTTTTTTTTTTTTTTTTGGTCCTAGGAATTTAACCCAGGTGTGCTTAACCAAGGAACCACATCCTGTCCCCAGCCCTTTGCCCTTTTCATTTTTTGTTTTGAGACAGAGTCTCCTTAAATTGCTTAGAGTTTCTTTAGTTTGCTGAGGATAACTTTGAACTTGCAATCCTCCTGCCTCAGCCTCCAGAGGCACTGAGATTATAGGTGTGCACCACCACACCCAGCCTTAGATGATCTTCAAGTTTATTTTACTACAAGGATCTTAATGATCTTAACTTTAAAAGATTCCATTCAATTGTATGAGCGTTTGGAAGATTGTGATTAATTAACCATATTTAATAGCTTCCTTTCATTGTTTATGATTAGGAGAACTCATTCTTGGGGGGGTTGTTTTTATGTTTTTTGATTTTTTATTTTTTTAATTTTTTTTGACACAGGGTCTCACTAAGTAGCTTAGGGCCTCACTCAGTTGCTGAAACAGATTTGAATTTGTGATCCTTCTCCTGCTTCCTGAGCCTCTTAGATTACAGGTGTGTGCTACCAAGCCTGGCAGAATTCATCCTTATTATTAGGAGTAATAAGAATTTAACTTTTGGAGTGGCAGCTACTTGATTCCATACCATAATTCTATTTATCTGCACAGGAGGATTCATAGTAGATATCATAAGAAATACTTTTTACTCTATATTCCCCTGTAATCACATTCCAAAACTTTTTCTGTGATTTCTTTGAGATATAGTTTCTAAAATATATTTTTTAAAGTGCTTTTTAAGAAATGATAAGGCAAAGACCAAGGGGTGGGAGACAGAGAGAGGCAGGGGGAAATGTTGGGAAGTGATATTGGTCAAATTATAGTTATATTGTGTGGGTGTACAAATATGTAACAATGAATCCCATCAATATGTACAAATATAATACACCAATAAAAATGTGGGAAATTATTTTTAAAAAATAGCAATGATGTATTGGAACAACAGTAAGATTTGCACTAAATCATATCCAAATTAGAGTGGTATTGTAATCCTGAAAAACAAAAACAATCTAACTGCTATTTACTGAGTTTTTAATTTGTGGTAAGTATATTATATTATCTTAATTCATTTAATACTCTTATGATATACAGTCAATTCTCATTTTTCATGGTATTTATAGTCTATCATAAACCCTGAATTAGTAAATACTAAATCATCACTCCTCAGGAAATAAGAGGATTAGGTTTCTGGGAGCCTCATCAACCTATCAATATATGACCTTGTTGTATTTGTGCCTCTGTTTAAAGACACTTTTGCTTATATATGTTGCCGATTCTTTTAACACGGAAACTGTGGCCAGCAGCTCTGCAAGTTGTGCCTGAATGAAGCTAGCCTAACACAGCAATTCCTCCACAAGGCACACCGCACCTTTCCGGAGCTTAAAAACTCTAGACAGCACTTCAGCACTAAGCGTGGGGACATTTTAAACTGCAAACGCACCAAGAAAATGCAGAAAAAATTGTGAAAACCATGGCACTTAATAGACTATGAAAGAAACAGCTGTTTATAGTGTGAGCACTGAAACAGGAAGCAGTGGCCTTGGCAGCCTCAGCTGCGAATGCACACATCAGCAATCTCACATTTTCTAACACTTTGTGCATGCAAATGGGTGACTGCAACAGGTCCTGGATAGTAACTTGGGGGATACAAATCCATTTTAGCTAGTAGGTGCATTTTCAAATGTGCAATCTGCGAGGAATAAAGATTTACCCACAGACTTCCAGCTAGGAAGTCAATAATTACTCATAGTCTCAGCTGAGGACATTAACCTTAATTCATCATTCCAAATAGTGTGATAGAAAGGTTAGAAACACAGAAATCTGAGTGGCTGGGTTCAAATGCTAAGTCTACCATTTTCTAGCAGTTTGACCTTGGAATATCAGTTAACCCTCCAACCTTGATTACCTCACTGATTGCATGATGGTAACAATCACCATGTAATTGGATGAATGTGACAAATAACTCTTTCAAAGTGACCAGCATAGCTCTTAGCATAGGAAAGTGTGCAGTGAATGTTAATGACTTAAACTCCCTATTGTCCTCTCTGTAGCCACCATGTGTTGAATGCCCACTGAACAGAACTCTGAACCAGGAACATAGTAGTGTATAAACTTCCTAACAACCTTAGGACAAAAGGTACAGAGGAGTCAAGGAGGTGTAGATTGAAGAGCACATAATTCCAGCTATGCAACATGAATAAATTCAAAAGACCTAGCGTACAATGTAGTACACTTGGTTAACAACACCATATCTAAAACTTAAATTTTAAAAGGGTAGGTTTTATGTTAACTATTCTTACAGAAGAAAGAAGAAGAAGAAGAAGAAGAAGAAGAAGAAGAAGAAGAAGAAGAAGAAGAAGAAGAAGAAGAAGAAGAAGAAGAAGAAGGGAGAAGAAAAAAGGCTGGGGGTGTGGCACACATCTGTAATCCCAGCAACTTGGAAGGCTGAAGCAGGAGGATCACTAGTTCAAGGCCAGCCTCAGCAAGACCACCAACAACTTAGTGAAACCTTGTCTCATAAGCTCATGGTAAAGTGTTCCTGGGTCCAATTCCCAGTACAAAGAAAAAAAAAGGAAGGAAGGAAGAAGAGGGAAAGAAAAAGAAGGGAGGAAAAAAGGGAGGAAAAATCTTCTAGAGCTTATGACTGAGTTTAGGGCATTGCATTTGGAAATGGTTTCACAGATGTATACATCACAAATGTACATGTAACTTTTTTTTTAGAGGGGGCAGTGAGAGAGAGAGAAAGAGAGAATCAATTTTATTTAGTTTTTCATGTGGCTTTAGTTGCTCTGGTGCTCCATTGTGTATGTGGTGCTGAGGTTCAAATCTAGGTACTTGCACATGCCAGGCAAGCACTGTAACTGCTGAGCCACTGCTCCACCTTACGTGGAGCTTTTTATATGTTGATCATATATATATATGTATATATACACATATTTATATATCAATAAAAAAATTTGATAATAGGCTAGAGATGTGCTACCTTTTTTTAAGGTAGACTATTCCAAATGAAAAGAAAATTGCTACATGTCAATTCTATAGACAGAATCTATACAAGTTTCATTCAATAAATATTCAATAAATATTTAACAAACTGGGAAATAAAAATATTGAAAATAAGTTTTAACAGAAACAGCTTTAAGAGAACTAAACTGGGGCCCAAAGATATCAGATAACTTGCTGAGGTTCTCTAAGCAAGTAAGAGAAAATTCAAAATTTGACTCCAGCAGGTTTGTTCTTAACTGCGCCTCTATACCTACTGCTCTTGGGTTCATCATTGAAAGATATGTATTTAACAGTGATGCTTCTATATACAGTTTCAAATGAATCCGAATCCTCTATTATGCACTATTCACAATTTTATGTCCAATTTATAAGGCTCATCTTCACATTTTGCATCCTTAAAAATAAACTGTGAGTTTCCATGTTTATATCATATTTCTCATTGAAATATAGTGTTTCCAATGCTTTTTCAAAATTGTTATGTTGTAGACATCAAAACTTTTTAGAGGCATTTAAGAAAGATGCCTGTGATGGCTAATGTAATGTGTCAATCTGGCTAGGCCAGAGAGCCCAGGTGTTTCATCAGACACTAGTCTAGGTATTGCTGTGAAAGTGTTTGTGGATGTGAGAGTAACATTTACAGTGGTCTTTAAGCAAAGCCAATTACCCTGCAAAACATAGGGAGGCCTCATCTAATCAGCTGATGGTGTGTAGAGCAAAGACTGAGGTTTCCTAAGAAGGAATTAGGTCTCATAATTGCAACATAGAAGTCCTTTTTGAGTTCCCTCCATCATGCTGGCCTATCTTAAGATCCCAGACTTGCCAGCCCCATAGTTACTGAGCCAAATACAAATAAAATCCTTAAAATAAATCAATCTCTCTCTTTCTCTACACACACACACACACACATACACACACACATGCTCATACAGGTTGAGAATCTTATCTGAAATGCCTATGTTATGGTTTAGTTATAAGATATTCCCCAAAATTTCCTGTGTTGATACAGAAGTAATCAGAGGTGAAATGATCGCACTGTGAGAGGATGTAACCTAACCAGCCCATCCTAGTTTGAATGGACTGACAGGGTGGTAACCATAGGCAGTTGGGGTGTGGCTGGAGAAGGTAGGTCACTGGGCGCATGCCCTGAAGGGTTCCTCTTCCCTGTGGCACCTTCCTCTCTCTCTCTTTCTCTCTCTCCTCCTGGCTGCTATGAGGTGAGCTGCTTTCTTCCAACATACCCTTCCACCATGATGTTCTGCTTCACCTTAGGCCTAGAATAATGGAATCACCTGACCATGGACTGAACCTCTGAAACCATGAGTGAAAATAAACTTTTCCTCCTTTAACTTTTTCTGGTCAGGTATTTTGTCACAGCAATGAAAAACTGACTAAAGCCTGTGACTAGAACTGTTTTATATTTTAGCATTTTTTAAATTTTGAAATATTTGTATTGATTTCACTGATTGAACATCCCTAATATGAAGATCCAAAATCTGAAATGCTCTGTAATCTCAAACTTTTTGAGCACCATATTGACACTAAAAAAGTTTTGGATTTTGAAGCATTTTGGTCTTCAGAATTCAGATTAAAAACTCACTCTCTCTCTCTCTCTCTCTCTCTTCTATTGGTTTTAATTATCTAGAAAAATCCTAGCTAATACAGCATCCAACCATCCTGTTTTGCCCAGGACAGAGAAACAGTGTAGGACATGCTAAGACCAAGATAGCCCTGAGTAAATCAAGACATATTGGTCACACTATATTAAAGTAGATGTTTCCTGCAGCAAATTTCCTGGTGAAAGGTAACATAATTAGTGTTCCACAGATTTTCATCATTCTTCCAACTATTTCTGAACAAGTTATCAAGCCAATCACAAGTGAAAGGAAATAACTTAGCAATGAGCTAGGTTGTGGGTGTGTGTGTACTAATATAACAATGGCATGCAAGCACCACCACTACCTAATTTTAAAATATTTATTTATATCGCCCCAATTACTCCTCCTGGCTCTTGGCAGACACTAACCTGTTGTACCTGTGGACTTGTCTTTTCTGGAATTTCATATAAATGAAATCACACAATAATTAAATATATGACCTTTGTATTCAACAAAGGAAAAAACAAATGTTCATAGCAGCTCTATTTATACTATTCAAAACATGGAAACAACCCAATTGCCCATTAACAAACAAATGGATAAGCATGATGTGGTATATTCACACAAGGAATCATATTTGGCAATGAAAATGGATAAGTATTAATACATGTTCATGAGACTACACGGATGAAGGTTGGAGAGAGTATATTAACTGTACTAGGTTTTATAAAGGAGTATACAAAACAACAATTAAAAAGAAAAATGTCAAGATACTACTTTTCGATTTTCATTTTGGGTCAAAAAAATAAATTCTGTAGAAGTCTTCTCTTAGCCGTGTTGCTTCTCTATACTAGCAGGGCTCTGCATGTGCCAATCCTTGCAAAAACCACTTAGTAACACTTTTCCATTTCTAGGGAAGCTTAGAGATTTAAGAGATTGGCTTAATTTAATCCTCTAAATATCCTAGTGATATTATATACAAACATACGGAAGGAATGTGGGTGTGTGTGTGTGAGAGAGAGAGATAGAGAGACAGAATTAGAGAGTGAAACTTAAGACTTAGGGAGACTCAGTAAACTAGAAATGAGCACTAAATTATCTAAATTAAGTGAAATTATTACTTAAATTAGGAATATCACAGTTAATAAGGGGCAAATTCTGGGCTCTGCTCTGACACCCAAGCTCACTCTCTTACATATAAAACATATATTAAATCACGAACATTCATTTTTACAAAGCAGCAGTTCAGAGGAGTCAAATTCCAACTTAAATATGGCAAATAAATAGAAGAGCAAACACAATCAGATGAGCTCAGTCAAGGAGGTCAGGGTTTTAAGTACTTGGTGTAGATCCAATAATTGATCACATTGATTAAATGGTTACCTGAATGAACTGAATTTAAAATCAGGCTTTGAAGATGCAAAGATTGAGATTAAGGGAGAGAAGGAAGAAAAGTGTTGCAGGGTTGAAATAATTTATTCATGTTTTAAAAAACTTTATTGAACAGCTACTATGTACCTCTGTGACTAAGAACGTAGAGTCTACACGAGAGGATAAGCTATCAGTGGCCGATTAGACAGATGTATTGAATCTATGGGAAAATGAAAATGAATCTGATGGAGTAGATTGATAGAAGCTCTTAAATTCTGGAATAATTCAAATATCAAATGTGAGTCACTATAGATTCCTGGACAAGTATCAAGTGAAAAGCCATCTTCAGCTATGCTAGTGCTCTGTGTGGAAATAGTCAGGGCCACAAATGAGTAAGAGTTTTAAACAAGAATGAAAACCCTGTCTTTGAAGAGTAAGATAATAGCAAGGCCTTCCTACTTTTTCACAACATTAAAAAAAAATACCTAAACTGACTTTGAGCTGGGCTTAGCTGTGCATTCGGATATTACTCTCAGATAAGAAATACCATAAAACACCTGTGTTAGGTAATAAAATCCAACAACATCTCCTTTATATCTGGACCTAATCTATATTCATCAATATTTAGCAGTTCTTCTACCATGGCTTGGTAAATAGATACAAATAGCACCGCCTCTCTGCCAAACTAGAGATAAGTAGTTGCACACAACATCGCTATTATGATGCTACCTATATCGCATTTACAGTCCTATAATCAAACCAATAATAATACTTTGTACTTATGAACTGCCTTGCACTGAAAATCTCGAATGTTTTATAGACCATAAATTCTCCCAACACCCTTCACAAGATAAAGAATAATTATGCTCTCCAATTAACAGGTAAACTAGAAACTAGCATAGCTGAAGGACTTGTCCAAGGCCACCAAGGTAAGACAGAGTCCACTTGTTCTGCAGACTTAGGCAGGGCTGACCCTGGGTAAAATATCGAAGTAGGCAATTCTCAATACTAGTACTGTTTGTACTTCCCCTTTCTTTCTCTACCAACTTTGGCAACTCTCCTAAGTTTCCCTTAAGGTGTTAACTGATACCAGTTGATAACGCTCAAGGTGTTAGCCTTCCCAGGGATATCTACGTTTTATTAGGGGGCTCTTGAAGCCTGGCTGGATGTCAAGAGTCAAAGAAAGAAGCTCTTTGAGTCACTGTTGGAAAGATTGCTCCCATCTCATAATACACAAAGCGTGCTACCCACGGGGCCATGCGCTTCTGCACTCTGCCTCTCTGAAGATCATCTCCAGGGAGAAACTTCCTCTCCTATTACATCAGTCTGAACACTGAGGTTTTGCGTTATTCATTTTTGTTAAGAAATTTAGTTATTGTACAATAAAAAATGCATCCAAAGTAATAATATGATATGCATATATTCTTAAATCAGATTTACCCCCTAGATCCCTCCCTATTCTCTCCCTTTCTCCTCTCTCCTGTCCCAATACATATCTATGATTATCCTAGATTATGTGTTGCTACCCTTTTGCTGGGTCCAATATACGAGATTAACTGCCTTTCACACAGTCCTGGGTCTAGTTCCAGTCTCCACAGATGAGTGAAGACATTTGACCCTTGACTCTCTGGGTTAGGCTAACTTCGCTCAACATGATTTCTTCCATCATCATCCATTTTAAGGACAGACATGGAAAGAAAGGAATTGCCTTTGTGCCCAGAACTACCTGATATGTGGATGGGTCTGGTGCTATCTGAGCCATTTCTATGTTAGGAAGCAAGGTCCCTGACATTTTGTAACGCTGTTCTTTGTGCCCAATATTGTTTGTGAATTGCTTCCGAACATAGGCTGGAAATACAATCCAAACACTGCCATCAGGTAGGATTTCCTTCACCTAGCAGGACAGACATTTTCCATGGCATGTACAAGGAGATCAGCGAAATGGAAGATCTCTTCCTACCTGAGCAAGGGAAAATGGAACAATTTGAAACAACCAGGAAAATGCCTGGTTGCGAATTGCCCTTTGTTGGGACTTGTGTCTGATTTTCTGAATTAATTTCAAATGGCAGATCCTCATATATGACACGAGAGGGGTAGCGAGTCACGGTTGGAAATGTGACACAGATCACTGTCCTTTCTTTTATGACATGAGTCATTGAAGAAATTTCGAGAAGATAATCACACTTACATCATGAACATAGGGAGAAAAACATTGAAAGCATGTTGTAAACAATAATTTCATCGCTAAAAGTCAGGTACTACTGCTGCCTTTCTTCTAAAAGGAAAATAAATTTCTGCTATCAACATAAGGCAGGAGAGTATGGACAGGTTAATTTAAAAAAAAAAAAAAGGAGGCTTCTCTTTATCTTTCTGTCCTCTCAGGTGACAGAATTAGGATCTTACTAGCTGCACCTGGGAGTTTTTCTTTTACCCGCTCTGTAAAGGGTTCTTACAGATTGCCTACTACGGGCAAAGAGCACTTCAGGCCCATGCATGACTCTTGCCCTTAGGAAGCTGTGTTCTCATAGAGATGAAAATGTGCTCAAATGCCCAATTACATCGTCATTTACCTCTTGCATATTCGTGTATCAAAACATAATGGTCTGGAGTCATGCAGGAAGGTTTCATGAATAAATGAAATCTGAAGTTCGCAGATGTGGAAAAGATTAACATGCTGGTTTGAGTTGTGTGTCATGTTAACAGGAAATTTGCTCTAGAGCATTTTAAGACAAGGACAACTGCCATGGCACAGCAAGACGTTCTTGGGGTTATTCCTTATCAGTGCCTCAGAACTCAAAAACACATGCTGAACTAGCTATAAAGGTAAGCACAAATCTCTAATTATTTGCACTTCTTTCAAAATAAGTAATTCAATAAAAAAGTACTGCATACTTAGTATAAATTTGGGATTACAAAGATGAAGAAGTCACAGCCCTCACTCTTGCCTAGTTTAGGATATGTTAGCTCCCATTCCATTTCCATTCCTGTCTGGTCAAATCCTACTCAGCTCTCCCAGCGCTATCCAGACACTACTTCTCTGTTTACAGCTCAGCAATAGTTACCAGGATTGACAACATGGATACTTGAAATATTTATGTAGCATTTATGCAATCATTCTTCATTGCCCAGTAAAAGAACTGGTTTGCAGGTCTGGCTCCTTGCCAGAGTTATCTTGATCTTAATTTTACAAGGCAAGAATTAACCCCAGAGTTCAAAAATTGAAAAACAGGGTGGAGGAGTTGTTGGTAGGTGATCATTTGTGGTCAAAGAAAGCTGTTTGCTTTTCCATGGGCAGCTATCCAGGGGCAGTTTAAAACGACTTCCCTCAAGGAAGAAATGCCAGAAAAACACCTGGAAACCCCGAAGCAAAAACTAAAGAATAAAATCAGTCCCCCGTGCTGATATTTATCATTTCTAGACCCCCATCTGTCCATATTTTTAAAGCATTTGTCACCATGCCTAAGCAACTTTAATTGATCCTGTTAAGACTTTACATGGGTCATCTGAGCAGCCCCACCTGGAAATTTGCAGGGTGGAAGGCAGATGCTTGCAACCATGCAATGAATCCTCACTGGTGAATGGCTGTCTGAGTTGCTAAGGTGACAAATGAGATCACCTCCCTCAAGTGACTTTCAGCTCCAGACACTGGAGGGTCAGTAACTTCTCTCCACAGCCCCACTTCCTACGACCTTCGTTTAGACTGTGGTTATTGGGACGGAAGATGGACAAGAAGAGAAAGTAAGAAAGTGGAAGAAGGAGAGGAGAAGGAGACTAGATTGAGAGCAGGAAAAGAGAGAAGTCTGGAGGGAGCTGTGTGTACTTAGCATGACCAACTCTTCCTTACCTGTGGGTCTTCCAAGCATGACCACTTAAGAAAACATGACCACATAAATAGAAACGGAAATGTTCATTAATTGTGTGGGAAACAACTGCCACTGAATAAAATATTTAAGTTTTATGCTCTTAGAAATTCAATTCAGAAAATAATCACCAAAGGGGTCCTTTGGAAAAGCAGAGGTGGGCTTTAAAAGGAAAAACTTTCTAAAGTAACAACTTTTCCCAAAGAGTAAGAATCAGACTACACTGGGCACGGAGGTACACACCTATAATACCAGTGACTCTTGGGGGTGCAGTAGGAAGATCTCAAGTTCAAAGCCAGCTTTCTCACTTAGCAAGACCCTGTCAAAAAATGAAAAATGCAAAGAGCTGGGAGTATATCTCAGTGTTAGATCACCCCTGGGTTCAATCCCCAGCCCCACAAGAAAAAAAAAATAATTAAATAAATCAGACTCAAAAAAATTGTTGTGCACCACAACGGCTGAGAAGACCCAAAGAGAAAAATCTGCAAATTTGCTAGTAAAAAGAGGTGGCTCAGTGGTATCACATTTGCCTGGAATGCATGAGGACCTGAGTTCAAACCCAAGCACCACATACACAGCTAAGTGTCACAGCAATGAAATCCAGATGAAAAACTAAATAAAGTTGAGTTGATTTTCTCTCTCTTCCCCCACCTCTTTAATTTAAAAAAAAAAAAAAAAGGTCCTTCGGAGGCCAGAGGATTTAAATACAACTTACCAAGAAAAGATTCCATTTATTCCATTTGTACAACCTGAAGGAGGAAACTGCTTCGGACAGTGGGGAGAGCTCTGCAAAGCAGAGACTGTCAACAACATGATGCAAGGAACAGAGAGAGTGTCTGAGCAGCCCCTCCAAGCTCAATCAAGTAATGAGTTAACAAACAGCGGGAGAAAACTGCCAGGTGAGTTCCCAAGACTATGCGTGCTGCCATTCAGGTGTGACTCCCAAACATCTCACCAAAGTGAGAATCAACATTTGTTAGATGTAAAATTATATACTTATCTCAATGGTGCTCTGAGATTTTACCACTATACCCCTCCTATATTATATGCATACAATGCATTACATGTATATAATATAATAATACATGTATACATATAATATAAAAAGGCATATAGTGATAAATTCTCAAAGCACCATTATCAATAGAAATTTTCAATAAAAATGTGATTGATGAATGCAAGGGAAAACATGACCAGGTTTGTTAATTAGTTATAAAAACTTAGTGTTCATATTGTTCTGATTTGCTAATTATGAAGGTTATAAAATAACATACACAGAGATTCACTTCCCTCATAATTTATTTTTAATCAGAGAAAAAAATCAAAATACTGCATGATTACAAAGATATAGTCAACACAGTGAAATATTCTGCCCCCAGGCATAGAACAAGGGAGAGTAAAGATATAACCCAAAATGTTAATTTTGATTTTGTTTGCATCCTGTGACTATGGGTGATGCAAAAATATATGAAACACAATTTCTGCCCTGAAGGAACTGACTAATTCTTATTCCTTATTATATTTTCTTAGTCATCTTTAATTTTCATATCATTAAAATTTTAAGGAATGTCTTAGTTGAAAAGCAGTTGGAGTGAATTTTTAAAAATAGGAAATAAGAGAATTCTAAATCAAGTTATTCCACAAGAAATATATTTTTATTCTGTATACTTAGAAAGAGAAACAAATGTGTTTGACCAAAGATATCTGACGTAACACCCCTTTAGCTTATCACTATTCAATTGGATTCAGCTCAGCAAATATTTGTTAAGGAGGCAATGATATATATGGAAATTTGGGAAAGGCAGTGAAAGGAAAAGTTGAACAACAGTCCTTGACTTGAAAGTGCTTACACAAGAACAGAAATAAATTAATGTAGCAATCCTTCCACCAAACCCTACGCCTTGGATTCTTGTCTGATTTTCCTTCATGGGACATAGAACAGGACAGTCTTTGGTTAAAACACTCCGAGTGGCTGATGATTTTCAATGTTGAACATTAAGAAAGTAAAAGATTCTCAGTCACAGGACAGTGCTTAGCAAGTCCTTCCCAACTGCTATTCTTGTTATCTGGAACATTTCTCTTCTGGACCTCCCCATGTCTGTGTTTCAAATCATTCAGGACTCAATTCAATTGCTGTTTCCTCAGAGAGAACTCCCTTGACCACACCATCCTAGAACACAGCTGCTCTCCAGCCCACCACACACACACACACATACACACACACACACACACATACACACAAACACATACACACACATATAGATGCACAAACACACACACAGACACACACACACACACACACAAACACATACACACACATACAGACACACACACACAGACACACACAAGCATACACACAAACGCACAGACACATACACAGAGACACATGCACACACATACAGGCACACACACACACACACACACAAACACACACCAGGTTTGATCCTACATACTTTGCTTTATTTTCTCCGTGGTATTACTGTGAACTTCCTTTTCATTAGTTTCAGCTTCTTGTCTTCTTTCCTGGGAATATGAACTCCATGAGGATAAGGGTTTCCTAAGTCTTTTGTATGACTATACCCCATTTCTAGAAGAGTGTGTGGTTCTAATGTGCTCTCAATGAACACATTTGAGCAGGTGAGAGAGGAATCACCTGTGTCTGCCTCTCTGGCTCTTACCATCTTACCCTAAATTTTGAAGGGACACCAATATTCACTTTGTTCCCAGCTGCATCTCCAGCACCTGGAAGAATGTCTGTAAATATTCAGTGAAAAGCTGTTAGCAAAAATGATGACAAGACAGGAACTAGAAAGAAAAGGACTCGAAAGGCAGAAAATCAAGAGTGAAAATGTCACATAAGACAGATCGTGCAGTTGCGAGTTGATCATAGTGTGTTCATTCCTGTGAGCCTATGGCCATTTGTTGTTTGCAAGATCCAGGTTTGTTTCAACGTTGTGACAAAAATTAAGGATAAATGCATTCAAGTGCAGGACAGAATGAACAAGAAGGGAGAAGCAGTGCAGTGGAACTTGGAATCAGTCAGAAAAACGACAGAAGGAAATTTTCTGGGGAAGAAAAGTCAGCGGACGGGTTGGCCACTCCCTCCCCAGGTGGACATTCTCCCATCGCGGCCAAGCCTGAGGGAGCTGGGTTTTATTTTATTAGCAGTCATTTCTTTGTAAACGTAAACATAAACAGCATATACCAGAATCTTAAGTACTAAATGCTGCAATGATTTAAAGGATTAAGTGCACACAAGCCACTAGACAGATGACGGATCATTTGATGGAAAAGGTAGCAGATGGGTCTTAGGAAAGATAAACCAGGTGAAGAAAAAGAGCAGGTGAAGGAAAGGGAAACATCCAGAATGGCTAGGGCATTGGAAGAATGTGGGAAAGGAGCAAGAAAATTAGGCTGCAGCAAATATGAAAGGCCATAGGTACTGAACTGAGGTTCTGTTTTGATTTTCCTAAAAATTTAGTTAGTAATGAACAGCTATTTGTTGCTTTTTGGGAAAGTTTAAAACAGGAATAGGTTGTTTTAGAAGCATAAATCTAGTGGCCAGATACAGGATAGGCAGGAATCTTGTACTATCCCCTCTGTCTTGAGTATGGGAGGAAGCCACGGGGATGAGCGGACTTCATAGAGTGCTTAGTTTTATGCTGTATGGCAAAGCTGACTTTAAAAAAGGGAGGTTTTCCTCGGTGGGCCTGACCTCAGGTAAGCTCTCTAAAAGGACAGGGGCTCCTTCTTGAGAAAGAGATTGGAAGAGTACATTCACTATGCAAGAAATTCTTCTTTGCTACTTGATGATGGAAGGGAACACACGGTAGAAGTTAGGTGGCTTCTGGTAGCTGGTAATAAGCCCCAGCCAGCAGTCAGATAGAAGGTGAGACCTCAGATCTATGACCATAGGGAACTACTAAAACTGAAATGATCTTGGCAGAGGATTTCTACCCAAAGTCTTCAGATAAGACCACCACTTTTACCAACTACTTGGTCATGAACCCAGAACTCAGCTGAGCCTACCTGGACAATTGACCTGCTGGGACTTCCAGAGAACACATGGGTGTTGTTTCAGCCCTCTAAGTTTGTTGTAACTTCTTACGCAGTAACAAAAATCAAGTGTAGTTGGAAGGGGTAGGAACTGGAAGCCATTTAGGAGATTATAAAAAAATCTAGATTAAAATAAATTAGTATCTCGATGCAAGAGGTCACAATAAAATAAAGAAGGCAGATGGGAGAAATACTAAAGAGATATCCTTTGTGGGACAGCAATGGATTCCAGATGGTAGCCAGAGAGAGGAAGGTGAATATGAGTCTAAGGCTTGGAACCTGATGGCTGAAAGGATAATGGTGCCATTCATAAAAGCTCAGAAACCCAGAAGATTGGGAGGTGGTGATGATCAGTTTCATTTTAGATGCTCTGAATTTATGATGCTGACTAGCATCACTAGCTCACCAACTAAGAGACTGAAATTCTGTAAAGGAGTTAAGGTTAGAAATGTCATTTGTCTCATTCCTGATAACCAAATAGAAGTGTGTAGTTAAAGTGAATTAGCTGAGAAAATAAGTGAAGAAAAAGATGGGTAGAAATTGGAAGAGAATCCCAAAAGAAAGGCCTCTCCCACCTCTGTGGATGATACCCTTCCTCTGCCTGGAATATCCTATCTGAAACAGTCTTGGGAGATTACCTACTTAACTTTTACCCCTTGGTTGAAGTATTATTTTCCATGTAACCTCCCTGCTCTGATCAGCAAATAAAATTACTCAGCCAGATGAAATTACATTAAGATTTCTTAAATTAATTAAGAACATATTCCTATATCCTCAGTAGACTAAGTTCAGAGGAAGGGACTATACGATTTCATCTCTACATTCTCAGTACTCAATTAAATGTCAAGGGCATAACAGTTACTAAATATTTATTGAATGAATGAAACCAAAATAGGAGTAATGAAATAGATAGGAAGGAACCATAGTCCACAACTACTACTACAGGCTTACATGAATATTCAATAGTAATTGGTGGAGGGGTTTTCTGGCATTTCTATAATTTTTTATATTTTTATAGGCAAATGATAATTATACATAAAAATAGGCATTTGTGATATCTTAATATGCTTATATTCATAAGGATAATTTGGTCTAATTCATGATGAGAAGTTTTCAGATAATGAATGTAAATCATGCTGAGGAATGCTAATGAAGACATGGAGAGTATGCATAGAAACATATACACATAGAATTTTTGCAGAGAAAAGGAGAGCTCAACTCAATAGAATCCATAAAAATTCTAAATTTGTGTTTGCTATTGTGTTCAACCAATGTCTGTCTTCAACTGTTCTTGTGTTTAGGCTAAGAGAATGAGGTATGCCCTACGATTTAATAGTTGTAACAGTAGCACTAGAATAAAGTAGGAAAATCTTATTATTAAAAAGCTAAACCAACTTTTAATTGATTAATCTGATGCACTGGAGAAATAAGATGCAAGGCATTTGTACTATTAATACCTTAATCTCTGAAGTTAATTCTTTCTTTTTTAAAGAGAGAAGGACAGGTGAAAGAGAGAAAGAATTAATTTTTATTGAGTTTTTCACACGGCTTTCATTGCTCCAACACTTAGCTGTGTATGTGGGTGCTGGGGGGTGCTGGGGTTTGAACCCGTGCACCTGGGCATGCTGAGCACCGAAAGTAATGAGCCACTGCTCCAGCCTGAAGTTAACTTTTTCTGAAAAGCTGCACTTTTCAGTGCCTCTGAGCAGAATTTTGAATCCTATGATTTATTTGCTTATTTTTTAATTGTTTTGGGGAGGATGCACCTAAGGATACCAGCATTCTGAAACAATTCAATCCATCTGGATCTGAGATTCTGTGGTTTTTCACAACAGAAACACTTGAAATATCTCAAGATGGCATCTTCAGGTATTCTGACAGACTACGCACTGTTTATGTCCAGTTCAATTTGCTTTCAATTCAATTCCCCAAGAGTTACTCGGACCGTTGGGAATAGATACCTTTATTTGGCCCTGCTGCTACTCACTTTATCCACTTCATCTGTTGCTCCCCGTTCCTGGGCATATTAGTTGCAAATGTACCTGTAGGCCCAGGATCTGGCTCCTAAATGTGATCTTCAGGTAGCTGGCTCCCTATCCAGACTCTATTCCAGTCTTACAGTCACAGCTGAGATCCCTGCTGGAGATTATTCTACATGCTTATCATCTCCTTGTTACTTTGCTTATTCTGAATGTAAGGACTGGTCACTGAACTATAAAGATGGGCATGGCTTGACGAACACTTTAGAAAAACTGACAGGCAATATCTCAGAACTCTGCTCTCTTCTTATGTATTTGCTATGCATGAGGCACCATGTTAATGAAAATAATTAAGGTGCAGAGAAGGGAAGGTATATGGAATTAGGAAGAGGTGAAGGGGGGCACTGATGACAAGCAGTTGTCCCCAGCACATACAACACATTTTCCTAAAAAGGAAGAATTATGCTGAGAAAAGAGTGTATGCACCGGAGTTCAAGGGAGGGAAATCAGGGACACTTTTTTTTTTTTTTTAGAGAGAAGGACAGTGAGAGACAGATAGAGAGAATCAATTTTTATTGAGTTTTTCACATGGCTTTCGTTGCTCAGACACTTTGTTGTGTATGTGGGTTGCTGGGGTTTGAACCCGTGTACTTGCGCATGACAGGCAAGTGCAGTGACCACTGAGCCACCACTCCAGCCCCCAGGGACACTTTTAAAAGGGAAGACGAACTTTTGACAATGATGGCAGGGGCTGCAGGAGACCAGAACTATATATTGGAAGGCCAGAGGTGACCACCTACACAGCAGGAGTGAAGAGTGGGAGATTGTCATTCTCCCAGGGCAGAATATAAAGATAAGGAACATGAGGGGAGGCAGCTCACTTAATTGAGAGCCAGCAGAAAGGGGAGGGAATACAACCAAAGATTCACGGGAAAAAAAAAAAATCAAAGAGGGAGTGAGTTTCCAGGGCCTATTGAATTTTGCAATTAGGTCTTCATTATTAATCACAAAAGCTATTATGTTCTCTATGTCAGGCAAAGATCACCCACATCATCCCACTGAATACTCTCAAATGCTCTAGAAGCAAGTGTTATTATCTGTAGAACAGTTCCTGGGGTGGCTAAGGGCACGATCCAAACCACAGGGGGATGAGAAATGACTGAGTTGGGAGAATACAGTCTGCATTTGGGATGAATTTGAGATAAAAAGGGATTCAGCCCCTGGTAAAAGCTAATCAGTGTGCCAGTCACTTTAACACTATTTCTAATGTCATCCAAACAAAACTCTCAAAGGAATGTGCTGTTACTCATCTTTAAAGAAGAAACAGATTTTGGAGGCTCAGGGTAACCCCTGGGCCTACAGCCCCAGGGAGGGAATAGAGAGCAGCAGGAAACATGGAGCATTCCTATCCTGGAGGCAAGAACATAAGGTACACTGCTTGTACCTTGAAACTTCAGTTTAAATGCTGCTAGTTTCATTATGAACAGTGTGGTGATCAAGGACTTGAGCCCAGAAGTCAGCCTCCTTGACTTGGGAACTCAGCTCTGCCACCTACTGGGTATCATTTTACCTTAGTTTTCTAGTCAGTAAAAGGGTGAGCACCTAGGGCAAGACCCATGTTAGGTAAAGTGTTGGCTAGTTGTTTAATCTCCATTTCACACCCCACAAAAACAGAGAAATAGCAAGGATGTAAAAGTTAGCAACTCCAAGAGCCTGCTTTGCACTCCGTGATTTTTCAGAAGCAGGAATTTAACTAAAACTGCACCATCCTGCCGCTTCCAGAAACCTCTCCAGAACCTACAGGGGATGGGGGTGGGTTTGCGGTGAATTAGCTTGTTTTTAACATGAGATAGGCTCTCACTGATTTTCTCAGTGTCACAAGGGGGCTATGATGAGAAACTCTCAGGATAGATGACAGGGCCAGGATGAACAGGTGCAAGGTCTGCAGCTTCGGTCACAAGGAGGCCAGGAAAGGAAGAAGGATGGAATTTAGGGTACTATTTTGTTTGGAATCAGAGGATGAAAAGCCCAGAAAGAAACTCTTCTATTTTCCTCTTCCTTCTTGCTGTTCTTGAAGAGATTTTTAATAAAGAAAGAAACGGAAAAAGAAAAGTCCTTCCTACTCTCTCTTCCTCAACCTTCTCTTTTCTCCCTCCTTTCCCCAGTCACCCCCATCCCTACTTCCTCTTCTCTCCCTCCCCCTGCTGGTTCACTGGTTAGTTCCCTGCTTGCTTCTCTCCTGGCCTTTGCCTGGTCCAAGGGCTAGAGAGAGGGCGAAATTGGCAGGGACGTGTGCAGATCAGCCAGAGCAAGAAGGAACGAAGTTACAGAGTGTCTCTATTCTCCCACCGCCTGCCTGCCTCTCTCACTCTCTCTCTCTTTCTCTCCCCCCCCCCCCCCCCCCCGCGCGCGCGCACACACACACACACACACACACACACCACGCACGTACACTCAAAACTCGGACTGGAGGCTCCGCGGCTCCTGCAGTCCCTGGAAAAGGCGAGCTAGTGAGCGCCCTCCAGACCGCTGCGTCCACCCCGGCTCCGGCAGGCGCCAAAGGCAGCTCTAGTCCCCAGCGCGGCCGCTTTGGCCGGGTGTTCCCGAAAATAAAGTGTCGGAGGGAGAGTAGAGACAGAGCCAGAAAATACCCGGGCCACACACGCCGCGACCTACAGCTCTTTCTCAGCGTAGGACTGGGGACGCCTGCAGCGCCCAGCGCGGGTGAGGTCCGTGGTGCTGCCCCAGGAGAGTCCACCTGCCGGTCCGCGCTCAACCAGCGCAGAAAGTGGGGCTCGTCGCTCTCTGGTTTCAGCTGTGCCCTGGGCTTCGAGCGCCCTCGCCGCAGCTACTAAGGAGTTCAATCCTCTGCTCAGTCGCCCACTCGTCCCGCCTTGGGAGTGTTCCCCCCGCGATGCAGAGAGCGGACGCGCGGCACCCGGACCTCGCCATGGCTGGGACGCGCATCCTGCTCTATCTGTGGCTGAGCTGCTTCTGCATGAGCCTGGTGCAGGGAGAGAGACCGAAGCACCATTTCCCCGAACTCCACAATGCCATGCCAGGCGTCCGCCCCGCAGGTGGTGGCCCGGGTCCAGAGCTGCAGCCGCGCGACAAGGTGTCGGAGCACATGCTGCGACTCTATGACAGGTACAGCGGCAGTGGCAGAGGTCAGGCGGCACGGACGCCAGGCTCCCGGGAAGGAGGCTCACAGCCTCAGCGCCCGCAGCGCTTGCGCGAAGGCAACACAGTTCGCAGCTTTCGTGCGGGAGCAGCAGGTGAGTGCAAGCGAAGAGCCGATTTCCCGCTGACCCGCCTGGGCTTTCTTCTAGGACCCCCCACAGCTTCCTTTTCAACCCAGTGTGTGCTAGTGCTACCCAGGAACCTTTCCCAGCCCTCTGCAGCTGCCCTCCGGGTCCCTCGGTCCCGTCACACCCCACTTTTGTCCAGCTGGGATCCTGATATGAACAGTTTTAGAGTCCCAAATGCTAGGGAGAAGTCGAGAGAAGATCGCGGAGCAGTAGAGGGGCCTGGGGGCAACATCCTATGCGTAGCGGAGCCCTCCTGCTCTGGGTGGCTGGAGTACCTCTCTGGGACCTTACCCCTCTGATTCCTAAATTGGTCAACGGAAATTCCCTTGGCTAGGCTCTACCCGTGTTTACCCAGAAGCAGATGCCATTTTATGTCAACCCTGAAGCCCCGGAGAGTAAAGCACACTTGAACTAGACGCCTTCCCCTCGCCTTTTAGGTAGTTACTTCTCCAGTTCCTTCACCCGCTCTTAACTGGAGCCCTCTGTGTTACTATATTTGTGACACTTTCTACTTGATAGTCCCTTGGTGGCAAACACCCAAACAAAACCAGGTGCATGAATGTTTAGATTATTTAAAACCCATCTGGGCAAATAGGGGTTGTACCATCCACCCTGAGAGGAGTTGGGGGTTGAGGGTGGACCAGCCATGGGTCCTAAACACTTCTTGGAATCTGCCCACGAAAATCTGCTCATCCCATTTTTCAACACAGATCACTAAAGACTGAAATTCAGGGCTTAACAAGGTTTCACTTAGCCCTGGTGGTGAAGTGAATAACTTTGGCTAGCAGCCTCCCTCCCTTGTGCTAGGGCTTGAGGGAAAGTTTCCTGGACCCTAGCTCTGTTCATATGCTTTAAGGATGCACTAGGCTTTCTCCTTCACTACACTCATGATAAAGGGAACTGTGACTGCCAAGCTATCTTCAAAAAATAGCCAAGAATCTTCAGGGAAGGAGACTATGCCTCAGTGCTTTATCAATTCTATCAGAATCACTAGCAAAATGTTTCCCAAAATTTTGATATGTGGGACTCCTACATATCAAACTAAAACATCCATTAAGTAAAGTGCTAGGTTGACACTATAAATATACTTGAACTCATAGGCACGATGACATTTACAATATATGTGAATTATGCTTTCTAATACAGAAGTCTTTAGCCAGAGTCTGAGCTGAACCAGATTTTACTTTCTTCTTAGAACCATGAGCTAAGCATGACCTGTAAGGAGTTGACCTCCACTAAGGAAACAGAAATCTGCCCTGCATTATCCACAACATCCCAGCCCCTTGAGGAGGTAGTCCTGACAGCCCACCATGTCAGTGAATGATCTGTTTACTTTAGTGCATCTCTGCAGACAGAGCTCAATGAAGGAGCAGTGTGGGGTTAACAGGGATTAGAAGGAAGTTGGGTGGGCAAGGCAGGTGTCATATACTGAACACACTAAAGCAGCTCTCACCTTGAAATTCATTTTCTTGGTTATAAGCCCAGGGAATAGCTGAGGCACCTAAGAAACAAACACTATTTTTATTTTTTGTATCAACAAGTTTCATTTTTAGTATGAATCACAAGGTTTGGAGGTGGAATTTGAGTTTGTTTCATTCACACGTACTTTATTGTTTTAGGCCGGGTGAACTGTGTGTAAGGATTTGGATAACTCAGGCACCATGTACTTTGTGGTTTCAACTCATTCTGTGCATTATAATTTCAGTGTTCCTTATCAGCCTCTCTGTGGTCTTATACCATCAAATGATAAACTCTGATGCAGAGGCCAGACGTTCCCTTAAAATGATGAATTGCTGCTTGAAGCATATATACAATGCTGTGTGCCCTGATAAGAAAAGTAATCCCTTTAGCATCCTAGAGAATGTCTTAATGACTTATTCATCAAATGTAGACATTGGTTTTTGTGGAAGCTTAAGTGTCATGTTACCTGGTTGGAGACTCCTGGAGAGGTGGTTCATGTTGGCCCCCTTCCAAGAGTGTTTAGTTACTAACACACTGAAAAGACTTTATTTTAAGGCAGTTCCGGCTGTAATGAGGCAGGACTCCAGGAAAGTGCTAAGGTTTTCATGTGTGTCCCTCTCGCTTCATCCATACCAGTGTTTTCATAACACCCTTCACCTTGTGACCTGTGTTCTGATGTGGGTGAAAGATGCTGTCTGCATTAATAAATTAGATATGTTTTCCAGTTCAAAGTGTTTTAAGTTTCACAACATATGGACTTCTTTGTACCAAAGATGTTCCAGATTTTAATGGAAGGTCAGATGGTGTGCTGTGTACATGGAGTGGCTGCTGATCTGGCAGACTTGCCAAGTGCTTATTCAGGCTGAGTTATAGCTTTAGCGATCTATTTGCTCTTTGGAATATACCTGATTAAAATTATTTATTGTTCTGAACCTAGAATATCTTTGGTTGAAATTTAGCTGCTGTGGTCTCCCTCTGATTACTTTCTACTTAAACCATTACTTGATGGTGGGTGGCATCCATCCTAAATATACTTTCTGCTAACCCCTGTTCTCCTCCTTCAACTCAATGCAGCTGGTGTGCCAAAACCATAAGCACTTATAAGCTTTTTTTTTTGTGATGTGTAAAGGTTTGCACAAAGAGAGGTTCTACCTTTCTCTTTGTAAGAGGTGATCTACAAAATTATTGATGACAGAGACATTCGGCTTGATAAAAACCCATTGTCTGGAGGAAAGACAGAAGGCTGTGAAATTATCCGTTGTTTTAGTCTTGATTTAAATCTGTCCTTGGAACCCACAGAATAAAAGAATGATATTTTGCCTGATGTTTTCTCCTATCTTGACCCTTTGAGATAGGTAATTTATGTTCCTTACTATTTCATTATTCCCATAGTAACTTCACTTTATTGTTCTTAGTCATAAATGTAACCTCTTTAGGCAAAGCAATCAAAGCACACATGTTCTTTTTAGGAAACCGTCACTATGACATACAAGTACAAAAAGACTACATTTCAGTGGTTGTACATTGCCTTTTTAACAATCATACATATTTCATGAATAAGAGAGAGTGACATTGAAATAATCCAAACCCACAAGTGAAGATTTTCCTTCAATTAGGAAAGGAAGATTCCTTCCTACTAAGAACCAAAAAACTTTTAAAATGAAGAATAATGATTTTGGCATATTTCTGAAGTGCAAGGTGAAAATATAAGGCTTTGGAAAGATAGCATATGATAAAAGGATCATCACTCCAACAGGAACTGCTTCTCTAAAATATGTGGACCAATGGGAAAGCTTCAATTTTTATGATAAATGACCAGAATGACTTTATCAGAATATACTTACTTTTAAATGCCCCAAACCTAAAAATGAGTCTAAAAATTAAAGTGTACTTTATCTGATGTTTTCATTTAAAGGACAATAGTATGTGAGGAGTGGTTGGAAGTGCAGCTGCTTTGAATTATCCACCACTTTGAATACATGATAGCCTTTAATGAAGTTTTTACTATAATAGGCAAGACAGCTTTACCGTCTCTGACATTTAAAAATCCATAATACCATGAATTCATAATTATCCATGCTAGATGGAAAGAAAAATGAATCACATAAAAATAATTGAACTTTAGCTTTGTTGTACAGTTAGACACACTTGAAGAAACCAAGAGACCATGAAGGTCAATGAAAAAAAAAACTAAACAAATAATTCATTCGAGCAAATAATTCACTCAACATTTGGACATTAAACAATATGCATTTTAAGAAGGATCTAAGAGGATAATATACATTTTACCTAAGCAGTAGAAGTTCATAAGTAATTGATTGAGTTCATATTTTTAAATTATTAAATAGGGACATAAATCTCAAATCTAAGTATTTTATATTGTAGAATTTTGTGTTTGGAAGAAAACAAGTCTATTTCCTTCAATGGAAGCAGAAATGGGCATCATGATATATTTGCCAGACAATTTTTCAAAGATACTGAACTTATCTCAAAATCTATTATTTCTTTTGCCCTGATCAAATTTTCTAGAAGAAAATTTCACAAAAAGAGGTGTCTGGAAGATCTTGACAGCTGTTATATAAAATTGGATTCCAAAGTCAAATAAGTTTGGCAAAAGTGATTTGTTTTGTTTGCTAGGGGGGTCTTTCAGGGCCTATAAATGCTAATTATGTTCCTTGAGAAGGGTACTTTGTAGAAGTTTGATTCTAAGATGGCTAGTTAAAAAGGTTTAAAGCATTCCTAATTTAGCAAGAAAGAAGATATTCAAAGTTCAGTGACTACTATAAATGAAACCTGTCTTAGCTCTTGGTTCCTATTCAGTACCTATCTCATGATACCTATATTGTTAGTTTTTGGACTTGGGTATAATTAACATTGTACTATCTTCTTGCTTTAATGTTATAAACCTCGCTGATTATCTTTTTTTTTTTTTTGAAGAGAGAGGGACAGTGAGAAAGAGAGAATCATTTTTTAAATTTAGTTTTTCATGTGGCTTTCATTGCTCCAACACTTAATTGTACATGGTGCTGGGGTTCAAACCCGCATCCTTGTGCATGCCAGGCAAACAACTACAACCAGTGAGCCTCTGAATATCATTTTAGAGCCTCTCTGTTACCAAATTTTATTTTCCCTGCTTCTTTATGAATTTTTCTTTGTTTTCTTCTATATAATTAGTACCTATTGTTTCACAGCAGGTATTATGCTTCAAAAAGAAAAGCTACTTTATTTGTATAAAAATACACTGGAGATTATGCGTATCATTTTTTAATGTTTTATCACCATTAATACCTTCATGAAAGACACACATTACTCAAGACATCTACCAAATCCTTTATGGAATCCCCTGTATTTGCTGTTTTTAACATATATTATCAAATCATACCTATCAAGACGCCTCATGAAGCTTATTGCACAATTTGGCATATATGTTCTATTAGCTAGTCAGGATTTTTATGCTGCAATATCAGACAGAATTTTTCTCCCAAAATTTAGATTTTTTTCCCATTTGTTAAATTTGTATATCCGCTCAGGTGCAATGATGGACTTGGGACTCAGGACTCAGTGACTCAGTAGGATGAAGTATGATGATCCCACATTCAGGCCAGCCTCAGTAATTAAGTGAGATCCATTCTCAAAGTGAAAAAAATAAAAAGGACTGGGGATGTAGCTCAGTGCTAAAGTGCATTTGAGTTCAATCCCCATTACCAAAAGTAAAAGAAAAAAGAAAAGCAATGCATATCCTAGTTAGTATCTTGATATTTTACTTTGGTAGTAGTAATGGAAAGAAATTTGGCATCATAAATAGTCTCAGATAGAGCTTTTCCTATGTCAAGTTTCAGTTGAGTGAATTTTTATGATGATGTTATAAATCCATGAAAACTGAATTTTTAAATGGAAACATCAACACAGTATTAATCAAGTGACACAAGCATACGAGGACAATGCCTACATTGGACAGTGATGAGTGGTGATAGTATAATCCCAAACTCCTCATATATGGAATGTATTTAGCAACCAATAAAACTGCCAGTCTATTCACATGTTAGTAGTAGTTGTGTCTTGGCATACTGGCATATAAGGCAATAGATAAATTGCAATCGTAACACGTGCTTTCAGTGATGATATTTTTAAAGGCAAGTATTTCTCTTTATCTAAAACATCACCATGTGTGTCATAAAGTGAAATGACCATGGTGTGCTTATTGACTTCATCAGTGATCTCCTTCCTTTAAGATTCATCTTCTTCTGGTCACAGAAGCACAGTAAATGCTTTAATTATCTGCTAATACTATGAATGAAACTGAGCAAAATGATCCAGCTTCAGTAATTCTTACTTTACTAAATAAGGCACTGTTAAATATGCCTACTATGTAATAAATACATCCAATAAATTTAGAAATGCAAAGTTCTGTGTCCAGCCCTTTTATTTTATGTTAAAGTAGTTGAGGTCCACCGTCCTCTTATTTACTTTTCCCTTAATTTTTTTTGAAGTTTAATTGCATGAAATTAATCCTAAAGACTGAATTGAGTGTGATTGCTGCACTTAGGTATAGGTTAAGATGAATGGTTTTCAAGTAGAAAAAAAAATCACTAGAGTTTTTGTTTTTCTATTACCTATAACTGAGTTAGGAGATTAAAATTCTAATGTTAGCTGAACTGCTTATTAGTAAAGTCATCAGATATTGCTATTATTGACTTCTTCATCTATCAAGTGGTTTAAATCATAGCTATCTCATAGGAAATGGTGAAATCCAATAGAGAAAGTGAATATGAAGACACATTAAAAGTTTAGAAACCCTACATAAGCAAGGTATTCCTTTTTTTTTTTCCCAAAGACAGAGGGACAGTGAGAGAGACAGAGAAAGAGAGAAACAACTTTATTTAGCCCTTCACATGGCCTTAGTTGCTCTAACACTTAGTTGTGTACGTGGTGCTGGGGCTTGAACCCTGGTCCTCGTGCTTGCTAGGCAAGCGCCGAAACCGCTGAGCCACCGCTCCAGCCCAGCAAGGCATTCCTAATCTTCTTAATATTTTGAGAGATCGTCTCCTTCTGTCATCCCACAAAGCCTTAAACATGTCTCAAATGTTGATAATATGTTTGTTTGTAGCACACAGATATTTGAGTGGTAAATATAAATATGAAGAGGTTAGGAGTCATCTTATAAAACAATCTGCGATTTTTTAAACCTACCTTCAACAAGTTACTAAGTCTGTCCTGACCCCACTGGTTGAGTGGGGCAGGATTGCACTCTTTTGGAGACACTTCTTGAAGTTTGTCTAACATACTGTTTGATGATTAGCAGCATCAAAATCATCTGGAATCTTGTTAGACATTCCCCAGCTCATACCACCATTCTGAGTCAATTCTGGATTGGAGCTCAGCAATCTGTGTTTTAACAAGGTGGCGGAGTAATTCTGATCCATGTTTGAGAAACACTGCTCTAAGCTTCTGTCCCTAGTTTTGAGTATTCACTTCATACCCCACACTTGAAATCTAGGATTGATATGCATGCTCTTTCTAATTTCATCTGGCCCTTAGTGGGCGTCTCCATGGACAAGCTGTTTATTAACTTATGTAATGGTAAGCTTTTTTTGCTTTGCAAGGTATATTACTGTTTTTATGACAGTTTCTACCCTGGAGAAGGCTTCAAAGTATGTTAGTCAAGTCTGCGTGCCCTTTTCTCACAGCTGCAGAGAGTTTGTGACCTAATAGTTTTGCTAGGAGAGTGATGTGAGGAGGGGCCCCGAAGCAAGTCCTTGGAGGGCAGGAAGTCTATCTCATTTCATGCTTGTGTTCTGAGGACCTGGCATGGTTTGACATACAGTTTGAATTCAGTTGAGTTGAATTCAGTGTTCAAGAGATGAAATAAGAAGAGATAGCAGGGAAGCTATCAGTGGGACAAAAGTGTCCTTCACAAACAAACTTGCCTTGAAAGAATTTCTCCTGAGGCATACTGCCATTTACATATTAAATGGAGGTAGTATTCAGCTTCATGTATGACTGTTCTAATAATTCTTTTTCTCTAATGAATCAGAAGGGAACAACCCAAGAAAGGCTTTTGCCAACTTTGGGAACTTGAGACTCCTTGAAAGTTTTTTCACTATGGTGTTAAGTAGGACGCACTTTTGAATCTGGTGAGTTTACACAGTTGCTCATTTAACAAACAAACCCATTTCAGGATGTAAATGCTCCAGACTGTGTGAAGTACTAGAAGTTCAAAGATTTACAAGACACGTGTCTGCCCTCCAAGAGCTCACAGTCTAGGAATGCCCCTAGGCGGAGGCTAAGAGCAGATAAGCTGATTAATGAGCATTTTACTATTCTAGAAAGACATACATTATATCATCTTTGGCCATGTTTTAACTTTGGACATAGAAAATGGTTGTTTTGAGATTTCATAAAATTCAGTCATCTTGATTCAGCTGTGCAAGAAAAAAATTCGGTGACCTTTCCATCTAGCCTCATCCTGAAGATGGCAGAGAGAAGATGCACCCCTGGCTAAGAAATCCGGAGTGAATATTCAGCTAGTGGCTGCGGGTATCGAATATCGGTGACCTCGTCCTAGGCACCCCTGGCAATTCTAGCAGCTGAACTTTGTTTGGAGAAAGGAGTTAGGGGGTGGTAAGGAACTGTTCTTAGCTACATATTTTCTGTATGACTAAAATGTTTTCCCTGCTTCCTGGGGATTTAACTAATCATCAAGATTTCATTTAATCTATTTGCTTTAAAATCAGACTTCATGTAGAAAGCTTTCCATTGTGTGTTCTAATTCCCTTTGAATTCATTTTGTGTGGGCCAGCATGAAGGTGAACTTCCCCTCACCGCTCCCTGGACACCGCCTTAGCTACTCTTGGTGAGGAGCTGAACTGTTACATAGCATGGCCAGTCCTGAGTCCCCATATCAGATCCGCTGCCCAAGCTGAATCTTTGCCCTTCTCAAGTGCAGGTGCTCTGTTTTCAGATAAACACGTAAATAAATCTTCTACCTTTATTTAACAATCAAACTCCTTACATAAATCTACATAGGCAATAGATGAACTGGATTCCTCTCTGAAATCAGTTGTAACCCCTGACCAATTTCTGTGGTCCTTCATTTTTACATTTCTGTAATGCATAGGTTAAATTAAATTTGTTTATTCATAAAAGAGGTATTTACTGAATATTGCTTAAGGGTCAGAACCTGCTTTAGGCTGAAGAGTCTAATATGAAATAGGACCTTGTCTTTAAGGTGTTTATAGTTTCAGAAAAGAGCAACACTGTATTGAAATAATAATAGAGGCAGGGTCCTATCAAGGGAGTGGATTGTCAAGACCACCTTGTCTCCGGAGGTGGTACCTTTGCTTTGCCTTAAAAAAAACAACTCTGCAATATCAAGGAGGAAAGGAGTAGGAAAAAGCATTCCAGAGAGAAACAGCAGGTGCAGAGTACAAGCAAGCAAGAGAGAATGTGACTTGTTCAGACACTCACCTGACTTCCAAACCCTCTTTTAATTCTCAGATATTATGACTCAGAAAATTCAGAATGTGAGATTATAGTGCCAATGGCAAACCTTAACTAGATTGCAGAAGATATCTTCCCAGCAAGACAATCCGGGCTTGTTCTAATGCCAGCAAACAGTAGGAAAATAGCACCACCTATTGGTAGAAATATTTTGGCATCATAAATATTTCTTTGGGAAGAGCAGGGAACAAAGCCTCTTGTAACTTGAAAGAGAGCTGAGAGGTTCTGTAGGTACCTTTCAGACCCTATCCTACCATAAGGGAAGCCCTCCTGTAATAGCCTGGACTTTTTCACATGTTCACCAAGTCGAGTCAAACAATCAAAAGTGGTGACCTGGATTTGACTTCCTTCAACTGTCGCCTTTAGATTTCTTCTCATTTCTGACACTGGAAAGAAAAGCCTTGATTTTTCTGCAGCCTCTCAAATAATTGACAAAAATTCTTATGTCTTTGATAAACCTTCCTCCCCGCCTCACCTCTAGGTCATCTATTCTTATTTATTCAACTCAAGCTTTCTAGACCCCTCAACATGTTGGTTACTTTCCTAGTTGTTTTCTGACATAACAGTAAACTCCTTAAGATGAGAACACCCAGAATTGGGCATGCTTCTTTAGGTATGTTTAGATTGGTATAGCATATAATTAGTACTTTCTTGTGTTCAAATATTATCCACATTCTAAAAACAATGCATAAGCTATTTTCTGCAACATCATGAAACCCAACTTTGTTTTTATATATTATTATTATCAATTTTTTCTTATTAATCAGAAAATACATGTCAGTTTTTTTAAGAGAAAGAGGAATAGGGAGGGGCAGAAAGAGAGAATCAATTTTATTTTTTTTGTGTGTAGATTTGGTTGGACACTTTTGTGTACGACGTGGTGCTGGGGTAGGAACTTGCATCCTTGCACATGCCAGGCAAGCACTGTAACTGCTGAGCCATCGCTCCGGCCCCTACCTCAGATTTTTGATTCAGTCATTCCAAGAAGATATTTATCTGACTACTTCAGAAGAATAGAAAAAGTGAACATTATGGCATTTTCATTCACTAGTATTTAAACTTAGAGTCTGTGTGCATAGATAAATCTGCACAGTGACTCCTGAGGGAAGACAGAGAACTCTAATGTAGAATTCCGATTATTAAATACAGGAAGGTGCTTATTTGAAGAGCTAAATTAATATAAAGATCTAAAAAATGTAAAATGCATGAAAGCCATTTAGTGGATATTATCATCATGTGTTTCTACTTGCTGGGAGACATTTATCTCATTCTGAATTCTTGCTCACACCCACTTGCTGAGCTCCATGCAATTCCCTTAGTGCTCTGTGTCCATTGTAAATGCTCACTAAATGGTTGAGCATTGACTTGTACAGAAATTGAATAACTTAAGATCAGAGAGGACAAAAGGTATGGGTTAGGAAAGGAACACTTTATAGAAGGGTGGCTATGTCCAGCTTATTGTTTAAAATAAGAAACAGAAAGGAGAACTGGGATTTAGAACAGGCAGAGAGAGTACTTCCCCTGGCTGGGTGCAAATAACAAGACTTCAAGTGCTGGGCGTAAATAACACCTATGGTTAGAAGCTAGATGCGAATTGGACATTCTTTGTCTGAACTTGGGTGGCTTAGCTGTTCACTAGACTTTCAAATAACTAGGTTAATTTGAAGTATTCTTAAAATTTTTCTTTAAAACGTTGCCAATAGTCCTCACAGAAAAGCTCTCAGATCTGCTGTGCTAGCATGTGTCTTCCTTCCTTCCCTCCCTAATGTTCCCTTCTGCCTTCATCTTTAATGTCTGCTTGAAAGGTCACCTTTGCCCCATGTGTCCCTCTGAGCCCTATGTGGAAAAAGTTAATTCTTCTTCTTCTGTCCCAAGATCATTAACACCTTTACTGGGGTTACAGTGGCAGAGCTGCCCGCACATTGCTTATGAATCCCTCCCGCAGCATACTGTGTGAATAGGAGCATCTATTTTACAGCCCTGTGACCTAGCCCCAAGTCTAGCACCTAGTAGGGGTTCAATTCAATTGTGCTAAAGTAAATCGTTCACTTTGCTTTGTCTCTCTTCTTTGCTGATTGTAATATGCTTATGTATGTAATACACAATACGGTGGAAACTATGTTCATTATCTTTGTGCCCATTTAGCTCTAGAATAGAGAAGTTTGTTAGTCTTAGAGTTTTGATTGCAGATTGAAATGATTAGCTGTAGCTGGAGGGAAAATTGAAAAGTAATCACACAGATTGTCTTTATCTAATAAGTCCTTCATATGGAAAGAATGTTGCATTTCAAGAAAGGAATCTTTTACCCAATTTACTGTTTTGTTTGCATATTTATGTTGAGCGAAATCCTCATTCTTTACTGTATTTGGAAATAAAAACTTTTTAAAAATTTACTTTTGGTCCATATGACTATAAAACCAGTGGTTATTTTAGACCACCACCATCCAATAGAGATTTAATATGAGCCACAAATGTGAAACACATATATAATTTAAAAATTTTAATAGCCACATTTAAAAATGCAAAAAGTAACAAATGAAGTTAATTCTAATAATATTACATTTAACCCAATATACTCAAACATTGTCATTACAACGTACTCATATGAAATATATTCTTGCAATATTGTGCACTTACTTTTGTAGTAAGTCTTTGAAATTCAGTGTGTATTTTACATGTGTAGCAATCTCTTTTTGAACTGAAGTGGCCATTTACTCTCACACTGGACAGTGTAGTTCTAGGTAGCTAGCATTTAGTGAGTTTTTCCTAGGTGGGCTTCACCTGAATTCATCCCATTAATCCTCACGACAACGCTGCAGTTGCTACTACCGAGCTCATTTTACAGAAGAGCAAACTGTGATTCAAAGAGTTTAGGCAATTTGTCTGAGGACCCCTCTTGAGTGTAGTAGACCTGGGACCAGGTCATAGGGCTTCAACCTCAAAATCATGTCCTGAACATGAGATTGGTGGACAAGGTGATGTGACTGACGCTGAGACTTTATGAGAAGATGTTGAAGATTAGACACAGGGGTGGAGGGTAACTAACAGCAGGTCACAAGGTGATGGGAAACTTGCCTGAAAGAAGGAAACGTTTTAAAGCCAAATGTAGGGGAAAGGAGCAGGACTGGTTCACCCAGCAAGACCCTGCCACCCTGTCCCTCGGAGCTCATTTATTCACTGCCATCATGTTTGGCAGCCATTCAATTGCCGCATTCTTAGAACAGAGTGACTTCTCTTCTTCCATCTGCTACACAAAGTTTGGGTAAAAGTATATGCTCTGGCGACTGGGATGAATTAAGGCCAGAGTCTCTGAACAGACCTGATGCCATGGCTTTGTTATAAAGGTCTGTAAAATATTATCCTGGTGTCATGGATTATACAAATGTGCACAAATGGCAGTTTCCTCCTTTTGCTTCACACAATGTTAAAAATGAGTAAAATGTGTTTCCCATAGCACTTCCCCTGTGCTTGGGGACTGGGCAAACTCATTTTAAGTTTCCACATCTTTATAAAAATGTTTTGTTTTTACTGAAACATGTTTTTGATCAAGAACATAATTTCATGATTGCGTGTGTTTCTGAAACAAGTATGTATATGGAACAAGTGCATGATGGAAAGCTGAGGGTCCTGTGACAGATCCCAGGACTGGAGATTCTCGATTACTAACCTCAGCCTTTCAGAGAACTTGCTAGATGACCTCACGAGAGGAGCTTGTTCTGCCTTTAATAATCAGTCTCCTTCCCTCTCACTGTCTCTGATTTCTGGATTGAAGAACTAGAACTAATTTTGGATACTTTTAGTCTTTTTTATTGAACTACATAGAAATGTAACTTTTACATTCATGGAATGTCAAACTTCAGACGAGCTGTGCATGAGGTTTTTTAAAAAACATTTTTTAAAAAATGGGCGGCTCATTTTTTGGATGTTTTCTGAATATCGAGGTATATTACCCTGCATGCCGTAATGCAGGTAGGAGACACAATTCTCATAATACTGAGAACGCTGGCATTAATTACACCAACAATGTAAGAAATGCTTAACTAGGTCCTTTATGAAATGCTGTACACATGTCTCACTTAATTTTGATGACATGGGAAGTAGAAACTATCTCTATTTTATGAATAACAACGTTAGATCCCCCAAAATTAATAAAGTGGCTGAACAAGTACTTAAAACAAGGTGACTCTAATTCTAAACCTTCTGCTTGAAACCAGTAGGCCACATGTGCCTGAGATAGAAGGCTATTATAATACTTTGCCAAATTTACAGGTGTAGATCTTGACCATCTCTAGAACCCTCAGCTTGGCCCTAGTCCACCCCCATCCTTAGTTTACTACCATGTTATAACTTTTGCAGTCATGGTGCTTCAGTAAAGGAAAGAGTAAATAGTAAAAATTTCTCATCTTTGCTTTGCACTTTTTCTGGCTTTCAAAATTACTCTTGTTTACTCCCTTTTTTCCTGCTTCCAGAAACCCTTAAAAACAAGAGGCTGTATAAATTTTTATTTTGTATTTTCTTTTTTTTTTAAACTGAGGTAAATTTACATGATAGGTTATTAACTTTTGAAGAAAAATTAAGTGGTAGCTAACACCTTCAAGGTGTTCTGCAACCACCAGCTCTATCTAGTTCCTAAACAATTTCTATGATCCCAAACTCCATACGGAGTTTCTCCTCATCCTCCTCTTCCCTGGCAAACACCAGCCACTTCTGTCTCTATGGATTTTCTAACTATTCTAGCTGTTTCCTGTAAATGAAATCAAATTATTTGTAACCCTTTGAGTCTGGCTTCTTTCATTTAGCTTAATGTTGCAAGGTGTATTTACATTGTAATACATATTGGCATTCATCTCTTTCATGACAATAACATTCCATTTTATAGATATGCCATACTTTCCCCGTCCATTCCTCCCTTGTTGATCTTTTGAGCTGCCGCCACCCCTTGGTTATTGTGAATAGTGCTGCCGTAAACATTTGGGGGCATATGTCTAGGGGTGGAATAGCTGGATCGTATTGGCAATTCTATGTTTAAAGTTTTGGAGAACTATCAAACTGCTTTCCACAGCAAATGAACCATCTTACCTTCCCATCATCAAAGTCAAAGTGTCACAATTGCTCCACATTCTCACTATACGGTGTTTTGGGGTTCGTTTGCTATAGCCATACTAATATGTGTCAAGTGGCGTATCACTGTGGTTTTGATTTCTATTTCCCTGACGACTAATGATCTTGAGTATTTTTCATTTGTTTGTTGTCTTTTGTATACCTCCTATGGCGATGTATCTGTTCAAGTCCTTTGCTTATTGGTTTATTACAGAGATATAAATGTTGGTGAGTTATAGCTGTCATTTACGTACTGTTTTAGATACTAGATTTATCACATATATGGTTAACATTCTGTAGTTTGTCTTCTCTCACTTTCTTGAGAATGTTACTTAATGTGCAAATTATTAATTTTGATGAACTTCTGTTCATCTGATTTATACACTGATTTCATTAATGGATCTATTATTTTCTTCTGTTGTTCACACTTTTGGTGTCATATCAAAGAACTCACTGTCAAATGCAAGATAATTACTCTTATATTTCCTTCCAAGAATTTTATGGCTTTAGCTCATGTATTTGGGACACTGATTTTATTTTGAGTTAATTTTTAAACATGCTATGAGGTATGGGTCTTGTTTACTTCTATTTACTCTTTCTCTCTCTCTTTTCTTTCTTTTCTAGGAGACCATAAAAGCAAAGGACTGCATATTTTTAATCTGACTTCTCTAACCAAATCTGAAAACATTTTGTCTGCCACACTATATTTCTGTCTTGGAGAACTAGTAAACATCAGCTGGAGTTGTCCAGGGTCCCAAGGATGCTCACATCATGCTCAGAGGAGACACACTCAGATAGAGCTCTCTGCATGGAGCCTCACATCTAACCTAACCCCAAGCCAACTTCTGGGTCATCTGTCAGTAGATGTGGCCAAACCTCATCGAGACATCATGTCCTGGCTATCCAAAGACATCACTCAGCTCTTGAAGAAGGCCAAGGAAAATGAGGAATTCCTCATAGGATTCAACATGACCTCCAAAGCACACCAACTGCACAAAAGGATGGTACCTTTCCCGGAGCCTTATATCTTGGTGTATGCCAACGATGCTGCCATTTCTGAGCCAGAAAGTGTGGTATCCAGCTTACAGGGACACTGGAATTTCCCCACTGGAGCAGTACCCAAATTAGATAGCCACATCAGAGCTGCCCTTTCTATGGAACGAAGGAAGAAGCGCTCTACAGGAATCCTGTTGCCTCTGCAGAATAATGAGCTTCCTGGGGCTGAGTATCAGTACCAGGAGGAGGGGGTATGGGAGGAGAGGAAGCCTTACAAGACACTTCAAACTCAGCCTCCTGAGAAGAGTAAGAACAAAAAGAAACAGAGAAAAGGACCTCACCAGAAGAGCCAGACACTCCAGTTTGATGAACAGACCCTGAAGAACGCAAGAAGAAAGCAATGGGTTGAACCTCGGAATTGTGCCAAGAGATACCTGAAAGTGGACTTTGCTGATATTGGCTGGAGTGAGTGGATTATCTCCCCCAAGTCTTTTGATGCTTACTATTGCTCTGGAGCCTGCCAGTTCCCCATGCCAAAGGTAGCTGTTGTTTTGGCCCTGTGTTTTTAATTCTTACAGAGTAGAAAGACTCACTGACGAGGTTGAATGTGTGTGTGAGTCAAGGTGTGTTTTCATTTACAGAATCCATCCGGACCCTTACTTACTGCATTCTGAAGTATAATAGGTAATATAGTGATGCTTGATTTTTCTTTACTAGTTGTTAAAGTAATCTGAGCTCGATATTTAGTATGAAAAATATGAAAAACTGTATGGATAAAATATGCCTTTTGTGTTGCTTCCAAACATGGTACATACTCAAATAGGTTTGCATCTACACCTATTTATGAGAAGCAAGCCCCAGATGGTAGAAGGATGGTTTTTGAGAGCATATTCAGGGAAATGCATGGAGGTCATGGGAGCAAAAGGTTCAGCCAATGGGATTGATGTCTTGATGCAGAACTTTTTTGATAAGTAGTTTCTCATGAGATGAGTTGTCCCCAAAGAGGTTAGGATCAGAGTCTGGTTAAGTAATCTATCAGATATTGCTGGGTGCAGTGGCACATGCCTGTAATCCCAGTGACTTGGGAGGCTGAGACAGGAGGATTCCAAGTTGGAGGCCAGCCTCAGCAACTTAGTAAGACCCTCAGCAACTTAATGAGACCATGTATCAAAAATAAAAAAATAAAAAGGGCTCAGGATGTGGCTCAGCAGTAAAGCACCCCTGAGTTAGATCCCAGGTATTCCCTCCCCCAAAAATCTACCAGATGTTTATTTCATTTGCTTCTCTGCTAAACATCAAAAAAGAAGGCAAAATAGAATATGATGATTCTGTAAACTTCTTCCAAAACCTGTATCAACCTCTCAGAAATTACCTGACTCTTCCAAACTCAGTAGGGACTGCGTTTTATCATATCAGTACTCAATATGTTGAGAAGTATATTTTCAGAAGTCTCTCCAACACCCACCTTCATTTTGCACAGCAAGTCCAACTTACAGTTCTTTCAACTTAGAGTATAAATAGGAAAATGTGATGGTGTCCTCCAACCTTGAGTTAAGCTGATTACCATGCTTTCCTTCTTAGCTTGAAACAGTTTGCGTCTCTGCTAAACACTGAGAAGTGACTCTAGGAATGGAATTCAGAGGAAGAACAGAGTTTTTGATTTTTGCAAGCTTAAAGCAATTCTTGTTGTTGTTTGACAATGGGGAGAGAAGATCCTTTACCTTGAAGAGTGGCCAATTTCTGTTTATAGGTCTTGATGGTAGCATTTTAATGTTCTAGTCTATGATCCTTGAGTGCCATGCACATAAAAACAAAGGGCTGATGGACATCCCATTTTTCTTGTTAGGATAGCTCAGAAAGATGAGCTTTGTACTTTTTTTCATGACCTTAACTTTCCCAAGGGTTTTTAATGATATCAAGTTTCATAAGCCCAAAACAAAGTACGGATAAAGAGCCTCACTGTGTCTAAAGATTCATGAAGTGCATTACCCTGATTAAACAAAACTCTTTCACCTGGGATGACATGTAGAAACACACAACAAAGATGACAGATGTACCATGTAGTGATGACTCTTTCTTTTACCATGTGACTTGCCTTGTAGCATTGCAGGGAAACAATGGTTTCCTCCATTTTTAATTCAGGATGATTGATTTTGGGTGGGTTGGGGGTTTTCTGAATAATCTCTCTCACTCTCCTAAATGGTAATTTGTTCTTGGATCTGGAAAAGAAGTTTTTCTCTTCTTTTTTTTTTTTTTAAGAGAAACAACTTTATTTCGTTTTTCACATGGCCTTAGTTGCTCCTACACTCAGTTGTGTACGTGGTGCTGGGGTTTGAACCCAGGTCCTCGTGCTTGCCAGGCAAGTGAAGAAACCACTGAGCCACCTCTCCAACCCCTTCTCTTCTTTCTTGACTGCTGTCAGGCTCCAGAAAGCCATAATTGCGTGGAGATATTCTGTTGATTTGATTTTTATCCCCTCACTCTGGAGAAGTGGCTGAGTCCCCAGCCTCCCACCACCGCTCCTCACTTGTCTCTCTCTTTCGTTGGTGCCACCGGCTTTCACTCTCCACATACTTGCTATTGCTCTGGAAGAGACTCACCATGGTCCTCAGTGATTTAGAGGAGAGTAGTTTAAAAGCCGATCAGAAATAAGTTAAGAAAAGAAAGAAATTTAAGGAGAGAAGAAGTTAGTGCAGCAGAATAATTAATTATGCATGCTACAGAAGCTTCTTAAACCTTAGTGTGCCTGCAAACTGCCTGGGGGCTTGTTAATATGTAGGATCTGATCCTGTGAATACAGGGATGGAGCCCGAGCTTCTGTGCATCTGACAGGCTCTACGGTGATGCTAATGCTGCCAGTCCACAGGTTGTACTTGGAGTGGAGACATTGATAATCAAGTGCTTTTCGGTTTGAATCTTGGTTCCATCATCTGCCGGCTTCGGTTCTTTGGAGAAGTTACTCACATTCTCTACATGTTAGTTTATCATCTTTGAAACAAGTCAACATAGTAATAATAGCGCCTTCATAATAAAATTAGCGGGAAAATGAGATTGTAGAATGTCTTGCATGCAGTAGGTGCTCAAGAAATATTTGTCATTGATGTTATTATTCATGGCCATTGCAGAGACTAATAATAGAAAATCACACATGGGCAGCTGAAGAAAGACTCTGCAGGGAAAGAGAGCAGGAGCAAGGAGATAAAAGTTGTAAGGCAAGAAAAACTTTTGTGTTTCTAGTTCCTTTTCAAATATTGCTAAGTTGAAAATAGGATTCTCTCAGTGGATTTAACAGCCTGTGAGCTTTTCCAGTGAGGGTCCTTGGAGAGTAACAGAGTCAGGAGAACATCCATTGCAGCAACTGGACTCATCATAATGTTTGTCAAAACTTGGAATGGCATCAGAGCTCCAAGGAGACATAACAGGGATCAGTGTGGAGTTTTCTCTCCGAGCTCAAGATTTCCTTTTGCCAAGTTGAAAGTGGAAGTTTGGCTGTTACAAAGAGTTCTCAGTCTCTCATCACCTTGTGTGGATCTGCTGAACTTTTAAAGCTTTCTAGTGGTTCCCTTTAAGCCTTCCAGTGGTGCAGAAATCAAAAGGATGGGAGGATGAAGCCAAGGGAAGAGGCAAGTAGCAAGCATCACCTTTGTCTCAAATGGCAACCAGAGCGAACTATTTCAATAAAAATACAGTCCAGTACAAAATGAAGGTCTGCAGTGAGGTCACCATGACACGTGCCATAATCGAGGCACCACAGACCCTTCAGACTTTAGATATTCATTTTGCCCCAGAGAAAAAGTTCTTCCAAGCTAGACTCCTCAGCTGCCCTCCTGCTTTTTGGCCTCCTAAGCCAAAGCCGGCTCTATATGGCAGGTCTCTTCATCTGCTAAAGTTGACAACCTGCTCCATAATTCAGAACAGCTGTGCTCTGCCTTTCCCAAATTCCAGGCTTTGCCCTTTCACTGATTCCAATTAGATCGTTTCTGGGCCCGCACACCCATGTGGGCTGGACTGGAAGAGTGTGGAGCAAAGCCTCATGGCCCAGGTCAGGAATGAGGGCTCCCAGCCGATGACATACTCTGCCCTGCTGATGTCTTTGTAATCAAATTCAACTTGAGGACAGCACACACAGCTTGGCAGGTGCAGGCCTGAGCACTGTAGATTTCATTCACAGACAGGGCAGTGTGGATTTTTCCAATTTCTAGCCTTTACGGCCAATCTGTTCTCCCAGGGAGAGACACTTGGAATTCTGCCACCAGATGGAAAATACCCATGCAGTGAAAGCCAGGTTCTGTGCCTCCCTCACCACCTTAGCAGAGGTGGAAAACAGATTTCAAATGAAAATGATTGAGCCGTTGTTGCTGACAGAGATCCAAGAAACCAACAAGGATTAGAGGAATGAAGTTATTTTTGCAAGGAATTATGCAAAAACTAGTAATAGCAGACATAGAATTAGGCAGAGAGTAATCAAAGTACTTTGCACTAAGTATCCCATAGAAAGAAATTTACACTTAATGAGTTCAAAACCATACATCCTCAATGAATTTCCTGAATTTTCTAATTCTAATATCTGGTCATCAAGATGAACCCTAAAAACATTGAATCATGATGAACTGAGTTACCTGAGCAAAAATTTACGTGAACTGGTGTTGAAGACATGTTTCACCTTCATTAGAAAGAGACTTGTAAGGGAAAGAGCACAGGTTTGCATTGATAGCTGACATATTTCTTAAGCTCAGTAAAGAAAGTCATGAGAATCACAGTCTGGACTTGGAAACAAACAAAAGTTGCGGACTGGTAATATGCTTCACACCAGAAAATTACGGCATGGAGCATTTGTGCATGACATAATTATTCCTGGTACTGGCTGCTTGATCAGAGGATTCCGTAGTGAGATAAAAGGGGAAACTCCCTAGTAATCTGAGAGGTTCTTGATAAGAAACACCAGCCCACCATCAAGGGTGAGCAGAATTCCGCTGAGCTCACTAGAGACTACTCATATACTCATAGTTTCTGACTCCATCACTTCTGAGTTGGAGTTTAAGTGGGGGAAAGGAGGACAGGAATTTTCCTAGGAAACACCCATGAATTTTTTCCATATCTCCAGCTGGTCATTTGCACAGAACCTTTCATTTTTTGTTGATGGAATTTTTTTCTCACAGAAATAGGTAAAGTGGAGAAAATGCTATTTCTTCTAAGTATTTACCAAATATTTCATCAGTGTCTCGAGTAGACACTGTTCTTCAGGAACTGAGGACACCTATGAGTAGCAGTACTTTTTATCTAATGCCTGACCTAAATAAGGTGATCCACTTTATATGAAATATAAATATTATAGAAGTCATTAATAATAATAGACTAATGTTAGAAAACCTGGTTTTAAAAATCTTTTGTTGGTTTATGGACAGCTTTTTGGATGATCGAGTCTTCAAAATAACTTTAAATTAGTAGAGAAAAGTGGGTGGCTACAAAAATTCTTTTTAGGAATTACCCATATTGATAAGATAACGAGTAGCGTCAGTTGACATCCACGGTACTGTGCTGGTTGTGATTTGGCAGTGTTCCACTTATTTATTAATGACGTGGAGCATGCAAACTAGAACAGCCCGGACAGTTATTTTAAGGGGATGAAACCTGCTTTTCAATCAGTTAAAGCTAATTAATTGAAACCTAACTACTCTTTTAAATGTATACTTACAATCTCTAGGAAGAGTAAAAACATTTGCCTGTCATTAAAATTAATTTTTAAATGATTTATTCACAATAAGTTGAAGTCAAATGTATGGATGTGTTTTCATACATTGAATTTAAAAGATGGGGTGAGATAAATCAGATTTTCCCTTACTCTGCAAAAAAAAAAAAAGCCTTTTGTTTTTATAATATGCAAACTTTCTGTATTAGTTTCTTCTCCTTCTTAACTTTTTAACTTGCCCCAGTTTCCCATGCTGGAGTTTTAGGAGTTTGAATTTAAATCCCAATTCATTGATTCATTGCAATAACATATGAATGAGCCATAAGAAGTGTGACTTGAAATCCTGAGATTATGCAGCGAGAATTTTGATTTAAATCCTGTCCCTGACTTGATGGCTGGTGAATTACCAAATTTCTTTCTTTTCTTTCTTTCTTTCTTCTTCTTTTTTTTTTTTTTGTGGTGTTATGATCAAACCCAGGGTCTCCTGCGTGCTAGGCAAATACTCTACCACATGCCTAGTCCCCACATTTGTGTTTTTATTTCTTTATTTTTATTAATTTATTTTTTTAAGAGAGAAGGACAGAGAGAGAGAGAAAGAGAGAATCAATTTTTATTGAGTTTTTCACATGGCTTTCATTGCTCTGACACTTAGCTATGTACATGGGTGCTGAGGTTTGAACCCGTGTACTTGCGCATGCTGGGCAAGCGCTGTAACAGCCAAGCCACCACTCCAGCCCCACATTTCTGTTTTTAAATGTGATTGAAACTAAACTAGTTTCGCCAACCTAAAGGAGGCTGTGGGGAGAAGTACTGTTGAAAGCGTGGCATCTCTTCTGGAGGTTTTCTTGGCCTGCTGGCAACACCTCTCACTGCAAAACTTGCAAAACTGACTCCTCCCTTCAGTGCTTTTAGTTAGAGCAGAGCTGTATGGGGCTTTCTAAATGATACCACATGTTTCACAAGGATGTTAATGATCCCCTTTGGCTTCTTCCTGGGGAAGAGATTTAACCCAGGCTTCTTTGGTCAAACGTCTGACATCCATGGGATAACCTTAGACCCCCTAGTTTATTCTCAGAGGACAGGGTTCACGCCTGAGAACACAGCGCCACCAACTCTAAACCTGCGGAGCAACAGTGACCCCCAGTGGCCAATGGTGTAGTCTTTTTTAATTTTTTAACCCAATTTGTGATTCTTAAAGTTGAATGAATAATTACATTCATGGAATAGTCACCATCCAATTTATCCTCTTGGCAACTATTAAATAAATAGATCACTGCTCTCTGTCCCACTTAGCTTTATTTTGGCAACCATTCATAACATCACTATAGTAGTGGCGATATCTCTGTTAAATAGGGTATTTGTTAAGGTTCTTTATGATTTATGATTAACGTAGGGTCAAGAACAAAAAAAATTGTTGTTGCAAACATCAATAATATATTAATTCCACAGTTGGGGATTAAGTCTTTTGCAGTTAGATGATTCCTGCTGAAAGAACTAGGTTCAATCCCTCACCACTTACTAGCTATTTAACTAAAGTTAGCTCTTTTAAGCTTTAGAATCTGCAAAATGTAAGAGATGATGGTTTTATTATAAGAATTGGAGGTGTCTGGATCATAGCAGGTTCTTAATAAATGATAACCACTTTGTGATGAAGAGTGGAAAAACCTTTCCACCTAACATGTGTTCTCTCATTTCTTTTTCTAGTCTCTGAAGCCATCAAACCACGCTACCATCCAGAGTATAGTGAGAGCTGTGGGGGTCGTTCCCGGGATTCCTGAGCCTTGCTGTGTGCCAGAAAAGATGTCCTCACTCAGTATCTTATTCTTTGATGAAAATAAGAATGTAGTGCTGAAAGTATATCCTAACATGACAGTAGAGTCTTGTGCTTGCAGATAACCTGGCAAAGAACTTACTTGATTGCTTAATTCAATCATTAGTTTATTTTTACGGACTTTTTTTTGTTTCATTTTGCACTGCCAATGCATTTTGTTCCAAAAGATTGTTTTATAGTCAAAAGAGAATAAGAAAATTGACTAAAGATTTCCATCATGTAGAACTGGACTCTATTTGTTTCCAAATGGAACTAAAAGCAAGATTTTAGTAAATATGGACACCTGTTCCTTTCTTTTGAAAAATCCATGAGAAAAGTTATCAAACTGTTTTTAGAACTGTTAAATAACACACTGATTTATTTTTGTAAGGGGCTTTGAAAATGGATCAGAGAAACCACAATAGCTTACCATTTATATCTACTCATTCTAATGACTTAGGGGAAACAGTACTTTCATATTTTTAAGTAGGATTATTTTTTAGATTTCTGAGCAATTCTGCACGTGCTAAATATTCCAGTCAACTTTGATGTTTATGTTTAAAGTTCTTGGGACTTGGTTGTCCTTTTTTCTTCACATAAGTCATTGTGTGCGTTGAAGTGAGAGCGTGTGCTGAATGTCACGTGTGTAGACATGCCTGGTGCCTGTGTCCTCCACAGGAAGGTTTGCTTAATCTGCCTCTGTACCTCAACCTACACAGGAGCCCTTGTTTTTCATTTTCATATTCTGCCAAGCGTCGTTCTATGAGAACTTTACCAAGAATGGTAGAACAATTGAAGACCATAGCAGAGTAGCCATTGGACCCTCCATTTTATTGGAAATACCATTGTTCTCACTATACTTCCTCCCAGCAAAGGGAATCAGCAGCTCAGTTTCAAAAGACTGTGATGCAATATCTCTTCTGTGCTTCTTTCTTACAAGTATTTTCATTTGTTTTTCTAAATTGAATTTTAAAATCCTTCTTGTTAGAT